>CAEFZX010017684.1:0-40581 GCA_903066825.1 Alfaro cultratus
ACTAAACTGTTTCTTATTTCAGTGAAGTTACTCACAGTTATTTCACAATCCATAAATTTTAAACAACCAAGATTATAGATACTCTAAAATAAGTTTTTTTTTTTTTTTTTTTTTTTTTTTTTTTTTTTACAAAACATTATTGGAACATTTAAGAAAAAAAATGTTATTAAAACTCACCTGAGGTTCTGTTCTGTATTTGTTGGATTCATAGTGCTGATGAATATTGTGCTTTTATTTTCTTTAAATCATCCATTTGTTCTCATCAGGTTACCTTGGCTTTGTGTTAGCAGCTAAAATTAACAGAGTATTTAATTGTATGATTAAAACACAACAAAATTAATCTTGCTTTACTTTTACTTACAACATGTATATTAACTTTTTGAGTTAAAAATACCAGTTTAGGGTGAAAATAAGGATTAATCTTGTAGTTCAGTTCATTTTTCACTCTTATTATACATTATGCTTCTTAGAAAAACACAAACTGAATCATCTGAGACTTGAAAGAAAACTGTGACCTGACTCACTGAAAGCAGGAAGTTTCTATAAAAGCCCACCTGGCTGTCGTCTAGTTTAACTATTAATTATTGAAGCTGCATTTTAATTCTAAAGCAGCCAATCAGAACCAGACTGAAGGTGAGGAAGACTATCAGAATGAGGAAGAATTTTCTTCAGCTGATGACGATGATGCTGATGTTCTCCCAGAGCAGGTGTGATGGCGAAGAGGATCGCTGATAAGGAGCTGACAGACAGGAACTGGGACCAGGAGGAGGAGGGAGAGGAGGTGGGTTCACGGTGCCGCCTTGTCGTTTTGTACGTGAAGGCAACGTTGCTGAGCTGTGATTGGTTGTTCTCCACCAGGCCGGGACGTTTTCTGTTGCGAGTGAGGATGTGTTGAAGAGCCGTGCCATAAAGAAGGCCAAACGCAGAAACACCGGAGGAGAGGTAGAACCACTTCCTGTACCCCCACCCCCGCTAGCCGCTGAACTCACCAAGGTCTGTTTGTGTTTCAGAGCGAAGGGGGAGGAGCTTTCAAAGGGTTTAAAGGCTTCTCCATGGCAACGCCCTCGACCACGCCCTCCAGCAGCCTCACAGCGTTCTCTGGGTTCGGGGGAACCGGCAGCTTTAAAGGCTTCGGAGGCCTGAGCAACGGAACCGGCTCCACGCCTTCGTTTGGAGGATTCCCGTCTGCTGCAAAGGCCGGTGAGGAAAGCTGCTGTTACCGTAGCAACACTGAATGCCTCGTCTTTAACGAACAGCCGGAAGTTATTAGTGTTGATGCACCGAGAGTTTCAGATTATCATCGCGTTGGTAAAAGTTGAATCTTCAGTTTTAGTCTTAAACTGGAGGAAAGATGAGTAAAAGTGTCTCTAGCTATTAAACATTCAGTTGAACATCTGGATGAACTCTGCAGGTTTTTAATGTTTTAGATTTTTTATTTCATGTCAGGAAAAAGGAAAGATTCTATATTAAATTTTTTGAGATTATTGTTACACTTTCAATAAGATAATAATAAATGTCTTTTGCCTGTTTACGTGTAAAATATGATCTAAATCACTCTGTAATTTGTTGAATCACAAAGAAAAAGGGTAGGGTTAGGGTAACTGTTTTATAAACATGTTGGGAGTGTAGAAACAGACATTTCCAGTTTTGATGTCTGTTTAGAGTCTGATTCTTTATTTTTGATCTTTGATCTTGTTTTTATTCAACTGGCTGATCAGAGAAAATTGATCGGCTGTCAGAACCTCACCTGCAGACACGCAAACATTCAACCCAGAATGTTTAGAAAACACACACAGACCTGCAGTAAATGCACCGTCATGAGGTCCAGGCTTCTCTGCTGCTCTGTGATGAGGAGGGGGGAGGGGCTTGTTCGCCCCCCTCCCCCCTCTCTGTCTTCCTGCTACTCATTTACTTGCCTCTCTCTCTCTCTCTTCTCAGGTGTGGCGTTCAATGGGCCGTCCTCAGCCCAGTCTGGTGCCGACATCGTGGCCCAGCAGACCAATGGCTCCGCCCCCAGCCCTATCCCCGCCCCCTGCAGCCGCAGCAGAGAGTACAGCCGGCAGCTGACGGCGCTCAACCAGTCGGTGCGCGACTGGATCAGCAAGCATGTGAACGACAACCCGCTGTGCGACCTCAACCCCATCTTCAGGGACTACGAGCGCCACCTGGCCAGCATCGAGCGGCAGTACGGCGCCGGCGCCGAGGAGACGCAGCAGGGAGACGCCTCCATCCCTCCTCCACCTGCTCCCTCTTCATCATCCTCTTCCTCAGTGGCTCTGTTCTCCTTCAGTAAAACCTCAACAGAAGATCCGGGTCAGAAACGCTCCGGCTCGGCACCGCTCCCTGCCGGCGTCTCCTTTAACTTCGGGCAGAAGGTGGACGCACCCGCCCTGGGGTCTTTGGCGTCCAAACCGTCCGTCCCCAGCTTCTCCTTCTCCTCCTCGTCCAATCAGAACTCCCCGTTCGGAGCAGCTGGACCCTCGGCTGCACTGTCCTTTGGCGGGACCAAAACTTCAGATGCTCCAGCTGCAGGTCGCCAACATGGTTGCCAGCGTTTAACTCTGTTCTGGGATATTCTGCTTCAAATCGGACGTTGCTGCTGTTCTTCTTGTATATTGGAAGAAATCTGAACTTTTTCTCTTTCCTCCTTCCAGACGACAAAGACGAAGAATCGGAGGAGCCTCCCAAACCAGAGATCAAGGAGGTCAAAGAGGACGACGCCTTCTACTCTAAGAAGTACGTGTGGAAACTCCGGCGGCGGCGCTCAGTCATTTACAGAAATAATGGAGCGTTTTCTCGTTTCCATCAGGTGTAAGTTATTCTACAAGAAGGAGTCGGAGTTCAAAGAGAAAGGCGTGGGAACGCTGCACCTCAAACGCACTGCAGAGGGGAAGACCCAGATGATCGTCAGAGCCGACACCAACCTGGGTAAAACGCCTCCAAATTCCCACACCATCAGCCAGTCAGTAAACGCGTCCCAGACGAGGAGGAAGGTTCATCTCAGTAAAACCAGGAACTGAGAACATTTCTGGCTTTTAATCTGGTTTTCTGACAAACTAAGTTTAGTGTTTTCATTAACTGACCAATAATCCCCAAAATTAGCAGAAATAAATTATATTTCACTTTTTTAATTTACTGAAATAATTGTATTTTGAATCATATTACTGAGATGAACCTGCTTGTGTTGTTGCTACAGTCAAATTTATAACAACCAGGGTAGAGAAAGATTTATTCATTCAGATCTGACACCAGGTGGCGCTGCAGCGGGGAGATCAGACAAACTTAAATAGATCCAGTTTTTGCTAAATGATATTAAAAAGATTTTAACTCATGGTTGGACAAGTTTAATTTAAATGTTTTTTCCATCATCCTCCATGTTCTCAGCAGCTGAATCTTGTTTTCAGACCCTCAGAATAATTATTCCGTAGTAAACTATTCAACAAACCTGATCAAAGTGGCTCATGAACGGACTGCTGATCAGATGAGGCAAATTAAACTTTTCAATCAGGCGTTGCAGGAGCCACCTCAAAGCAGTGGTCAGACGGCTCCCCCTGCTGGACAAACACAGGAACTGCAGTCAGTCTGATTTCTGATTTATTGAAGTAGAACCTTTAGTCTGAGTTGCTTTATCTCACCTTCAGTCGCTTTTAAAACTTTAAATTGAAGATAAAAATTTATTGAGTTTTTATTAATCTGTTTTCTAATAAAAGTTTGATTCTTTTTTTCTTTTTTCTTTCCCGTTCAGGAAACATCCTGCTGAACATCCTTGTGCCGCCCACCCTGCCGTGCTCGCGCGTTGGGAAGAACAACGTCATGGTGGTCTGTGTGCCGAACCCGCCCGTCGACGACAAGAACACGAGCGTGGCCGTCCCCCTGCTAATCCGAGTGAAGACCGCCGAGGATGCCGACGAGCTCCACAAGACGCTGGAGGAGAAGAAAGGCTGAGGCAGAACCAAGCGGCGCTGCCTGAGCCTCCCTGACCCGACCCAGTCACCCTCACTCTGTTCCAACTCATCCTGCTACATCAGCTGTTCAGTCATCATGCTGTGAAATGTTTTTGTTTAAATCTGAAACAGGTCGTAGTGCGACTACATTCCCTCTGGGTCCACGCTGCCGTCCCAGTTCTGTTCCGACCGGATGGATCGGGACCGGAGCGTGGATCCAAACGAGTCGGTTTGTTGGAGGAAATTGGGGAGGGGGGCTGAACCTCCAAACAAAGAGCCAGTCGATTTGGTTTTACAAATTAAACACCTGCAGTAATATTTGTTTTTATATATATTTTAAGGAGCGTTTAGAGTGAATCTGCTGAGTGAATGTTCTGGAAACTATTTATTGTGTCTGCAGGATTTTTACTCTGACAGAAGCTCGAGTGAAACGGTGTGGGAGTGAATCAGAACACTTTTACTCTGTTGTCCTGTAAACATGAACTGTGGCTTTCCAAGTGTCCTTTGTTTGGCCTTCAGGATGAGACTCATTTGTAAAGAATAAAAGGAAACAAACGATCCTGGCTGTCATTACCTGGTTTTGTTTTCAAACTCATCTAAATGACAAGTTTGTTTACAAAGTAAAGCTCAAAATTTTATTTTAGTAGCTTTTGTTTTCTATTCCTCATAAGTCAACTTAGGCTTTTCAAGCATTTTGATGTATTCAAAGTGCTTGAATACATCAAAATACATTCATGGCATAATGCTTACGCCATTCCACATAATACATTGGGTTGAATTCAGTTTGTATTTATTAAATTTTAAATCCTCCGAAGTTCAAGTTCCAATGCACTTTGTCCTTCCACTCAACTTTACTGGCTTTTTCTGTGAGTTTTATTTGTCGCACTTAAAGTCACGAGTGCTAAAACTGAGTGAAACGTAGGAAAAGCAGGAAGACGGCCATGTTTGTTTTGTTAGGGGAACATTTTAAACACTTCACCCCCTCATTTAGCTTAATACATACAAATACTACTATAAGCATTCATTTAATGTTAAGCGTGTTCCAGAATTGCTCCGTCTGTAGGTAAAACAGCCGCATCTCTTCACCTCCTCCTGTTAGCAAACAGCCTCGGTGCTGGGGAAGGTCGGGCTGAAATGATCCGATTATTTCCACCAACACCGACAAGATGGCTGCGCAGGTAAACAAAGAAACTCAGGATTTGCATTCAAGGCTACACTTCAAATGTGTAGAGAAGCTAATAAGCGCATCCTAGTTCTCACTATGACTCGCCCCGGCTTACATAAAAAACAAAAGTATGCTAATAAATGTAGCATGTTAGCTTGTTTATCCTGCATATTTACGAAGTCTGGCAAAAACTAAAGTGGTCATGTTCCACATAAACGGAGTTTATTAACCGTATAGGCGGGTTTGTAGTGTTTCTATGCAGCAGGTGCTGAACTTGACGCGGAGGGGAGAGGAAGTGAGTTAAACAGGGGACCGGAAGTGATTACAACATCCGGTTACGACGATTTAAAATGTTTACAGCATAATCCCTAAAATCAGTTCATCAGTTCTATTAACCAGAAACATCAGTGTCCCGTTAAATTCAGCTCAATAGTTAAACTCTAAAATTACGTGTTTGTATAATTTTAAAGCATTTTATGCTCGGATTACGTTAAAGACGTTTCCTAAAACTCATCCAACTCAGAAGCTGAGTGTCTTCAGTTAAAATGGGTTTGAATCATTATTTACTTTTCTTCCTTTTGAAGGAGAATAAACTGATTTAGAAGTAAGAACATTTTTGAGAAATTTTCAGCTCCACTGGACTTCAGACCAAAGATGTCTAATCATGTGACTTGAACTAAAAAGTATATAGAATTTTTCTTTTTTTTTAATTGACTAGAGTTACATTTACTTGAGTAACGTTGTGGAAAATATTTATATTTTAGAGTATTTTTACTACCTGTACCTTTTACTTGAGTAATTTTTTATAGAATGTATCATTATTCTTACGTGAGTATAATTTTTGGATTCTCTACCCACTGAGTTTCTTTTTAATACAAAGATGCGCCAAACAGACACCTGTTAAAGTTTTATACTGAGAGAAACTGTTCCTTTAGTAGTGTAATACTCGAGTACAACCTTTGTCTAACCATACAGACCATTGGAATCAACGATGGCCTGCATGGTTAGGGAGTGAAAACCTTTCTCATTCAGGTAATCAAGCTGGTGCTGCTGGGGAGCTTTGATTCTAATGTGTGTGTTGTTGATCACACCCACTACTGTTTTAAACGCGGCTGTACCAGACTGGTCCACTCGTCCAACTTCCTGGAGATCTTCAGCAGGCGGGAAAAAGATGACCAGACTGAGGTGCAGCCATATCCTCTGTGCGACTTTGTGGATGATGTGATGGATTGTGGATTTCGGTACGTTGAAAACCCCAGAAACAACTCGGTAGGACAGTCCATGAGCCAGACGTAGATCAGGACCTCCAGCTCGTCGCCCCAGCCATGGTCCTGGTCCCTCTGCAGGGCGTGCATGGCTCTTCTGCTCAGCCGGAAATCCTGCTTCAACTCCGACTCCACGTCAAACCGCAGGCGGAGGATGGGAACGCTGTGGTTCAGTCTGCAGAACGACCCTGCATGAACAGCCTGGAAAGACAAATGAAAAATAACAGTCCAAAGAGGCGGATATTTATTTATTTATAGTAGATTTTCTGTCCAGTTATTAATTGGTTAATCCAAAAATAGTCAACAAATGTACTTTTAATGTTATTCAAAAACAGCTTAAGTGAAAACCACCAGAATGAGCCTTTTAAAAAAATCCAATGAATGATTAAAAAATAATTATTTTTGCTTGATCAGTAAGCAAAATGATTTGTAGTTAAATCCATATTTTTAGTGGTATTGTATCAAATCAGACCAAAACTTATCATAAGGAAATGCAATTTAAAAAACAAGTTAAATTAAATTTAATTTTCATTCATCTCTGGTCTGAAGTTCAGAGCAACCAGCGGATTGCATTTTGTTCACCCTGATATTCATTTAAGATTGATTTTTGCTTTATTATTGAACAGGTGGGTTTTACAGGCTTTTAGTCCTGATAAAAAAAAGACTCACCCCAACCTGACGCAGCAGCAGCAGCAGCAGCAGCAGCAGCAGCAGCAGCAGCAGCAGCAGCAGCAGCCGCCGCCGCCGCCGCCGCCGCAGCAGCAGCAGCAGCAGCCGCAGCAGCAGCAGCAGCAGCAGCAGCAGCCGCCGAAGCCGTTTTCTTCTTCTCTTGTGTCTCCGCCTCGCTGCAGATAACCGTAAAAAGATGGCTGAAGCCTAAACTCTGGAGAGGCGAGCAGGAGAGGACGGCATGATGTGCTTTAAACTATTTTAAAACATGATTATATAAATGAATAAACTAATCCTGGAAAGAAATAGAGGAATATTAATACTTTTACTGTTAATTATAAACACTAATTATTATTTATAAAGGACACAAAATATTTGGTTACATATTTTTATACATTAAGCTGGATAGTAATGCAAAGATTAAATATTACTTAATTCAAGCATTATCTATACATATATACAACTTAGAAAGGCATTTTCCATGTTATTTAATATGAATGAACTTTATGAAACTTCATAAAGTTTTATGAAGTTTATTTTTTGAAACAAAAATAATTACATTTTTTTGTTTCAAACAAAAAATATGAATTTTTCTGCAATTCATAGTTTCATGTATCCTAATGTAACGATGGAGTCAGCTATATTCTCCATCAATACTGGACGTTTATTACACTTACAATCATCTTAATTTGGGACAACTATGTTTTAAGAAGCCTATTTTAGTTAGAACACTACTTA
This sequence comes from Alfaro cultratus, assembly GCA_903066825.1. NCBI lineage: Eukaryota > Metazoa > Chordata > Actinopteri > Cyprinodontiformes > Poeciliidae > Alfaro > Alfaro cultratus. Next base: position 7,782 of record CAEFZX010017684.1, read on the forward strand.
TGTCTTATGAGTCGCGTGAGATTTGTTGTAAAGTAAATTAAAAGCAGAGATAATTAGAGCCAAAAGAGACAAAATAGTTTTTTTCTGCTAATGTGTATTTCAATAAATAAATACAGGAAAATGTAGAGTTTGTAAAGTGAGCAACAGAAGAAGAAGACCGCCAACATGCACAATAACTGTGTACAAAAACTGTGATGTACGAACACGTCAACAAAACATCTCAACAGCTTCCAAAAGGCGCTAAAAGCGTTTTACAGTGCAAACCGTGTCCTCAGTCATACGTCTCTGGGTTAAAGCTGTCTTTGTTTCTGATCGGCAAGGATACATTCAGCTGGCGGCTCCACTAACTACATCATCAATGACACTGAAGAGACGAGCCATCGGATCTCCTGGACCGAGAAAAAAAAAAACTTTACAACTTACACACGACACTGATGGAAAACAAACTTTGATCGATGAAAAGTACCGACAAATCTGATCAATAACAGCTGACGGGTGAGCTAACTGGTTACCTGATTAACAGGTAAAAACAACATGAAGACCAAACATTTTTTTTAGCACTGAAGCTGTGAAGTTTCCAGTGGACAGGTGAGAACAGCGTAAACCTTCAGTGTAGTGGTTTGGAGGGGAAAAAGTTCAAAAAAGAACAAAGTGAAAAGAGAAGAAAGTTACACAGATTTAAGGCTTCAGGAGCACAAGGAGAAAATTGATTCACTTATTTTACATTTACAAACCGTTCAGTTCTGCAGTTTTCCCTTAAAAATCTGTTATTTTTCATTTAAATTCAAGTTTGGAACTGAAGTCAGTTGTGTAAAGTCAGAGACTGAGAATAAAAGCAAACATGTTTGTCATGTTGGAGTTAAAATACTTGCTTTTACTTGCATTTTTATTTAAACTTTTTTTTTTTCAGTTGTTAGTTACAATTTTAGTTGCTTGAAATAAATCCACGTATATTTAACTTCATAAAAAAAGCAAGTAAATAAAACAGTTTTCTTAGTGAATATATCAAAATTATGATTATTTTCAAAATAAAGTCAAATTAAGTATTCAAGTTAAATTTGAGCAAGTTATCTGACCAAACAAGAGTTTTGAAATAATGAGATTAAATATGAGTAATATTTTGCAAATTTAACTACAGTTACAGTATTTTATTCTATAATTTTTATGTAAAAAAAAAAAAAGAAAAACCTGCTTATTGACTGCTTAGTGATACAAATGTGAACAGAAAATTTATTTTTCCTCAAAGTTACAATTTTACAAATCAATTTCCTTATTGAGAATTTATTCCCAATTTGACATTTTCAGCTTTATTACAACTCTCATGGGATTAAAGAGTAAATGCAAAACATGTATTAGTTCTAACAGAGGATAAAGTTGGATTTTGACCCAGATGCTTTGTGTTTGTGGCGATAAAATCGTAGATCCCACATGATCGACCGTCAGCCGAACGCGGTGAAGGAGATTAGAAAAGAGGAGCTGTGTGACGCGTCGCTCGGCAACAGACGACGGTCTTTAAAAGCACAACCTTCAGTCAAGGCGTCTCAGTGAGTAAAGCAGCAGATATTTACAAGAAAAAACAAACATTCATTTCCCTCTTCCTCCTGGTCAGAGTTCGGCCAATGCCTGTTCACGCTGAGGTCACACGGTCCGTTTCCATGGAGACGACTTCGGGCTCGGCAGGGCATCGGACAGAAGAGGAGGCACTTCCTGAATGGCTGGTTTGTCTGTGGAGCGTCTCTGCGCCTGTCGTCTCCTGAGTGAAGCTGGCGATTGACTGCAGGTCTCCGTCCGGCCACCAGGGGGCGCTGCTGTTTCAGTGGCCTGATTGTGGAGGCACTTTGTAAAGATGCTCTGAGGGGGAATCCAGCTCTGTTATGTCATCAGGATGGGCTTCTGCCTCACCTCCAGGATGTCTGCCACACAAACACAAAGAGCAGAGCTGAAAACGTCTCAGCTTTCAGAGCCGAACACGGTTCTGTTGATCAGAGGGCGAATTTTTGTGGCAGAAGTTCTTAGATTTGTTGATTCCCCCACCAACCATTTTGTAACATCTTGCAAGTCAGTGAATATCAGAAACAATTAGTTTTATTGAATTTTTAACAATCTGAAATTAAATGAATATGTCAATGATAGCCTAAGTAATTTAATTACTTTTTAGCTACCGTTTTATTTTGAGGCATACAAAGGAAAAAAAATGCATATTATACTCCTTAATAGGTAAAAAAGTAACAAAAAGAAAATATGTATACATCCTCATATGCACAAATATATACATACAGTAGAGACAAGAAATTGTCTGATTCATTAATTTCATGTTTTATAAAAAAACCTGTATTTAGACAAAAAAATGCATCCAGCTTGAGAAGGACTGGGAAGAGTTTTGCGGTTGCCACTATAATTTCATACATAGTAATTTGAATTATGTACAAATATGTTTTTTCATGACGCATTTCTTGTTAAACTACTCATGTCACTCATAATGTCACTACCAAATCAATATTTTAATTACTATACATATTGATGAATTATAAAATATGTGTGCTATTCAGTTATGAATAAATTATACTTAATGATTTTATTAAGGTATTAAACACGACAGTCAGACTATCATGTAAATATCTGTTACAGGATAGAGTCTTACCATGATGTAATAAATAAAACATTTCTGTAAAGAAATCCAATTAAGTTATCTTAGAAACTGAATTAGGTTCATTCCAAACAGAGTGAAATATCTGAAGCTGAGTTTCACTTTTTAGACTGAAATAAATAAACGTTTTTATTTGAATTAGCAGAGAAGCTGGTGTGTTTCTCCCGCTGTGGCGGCTCTCCGCCTGCAGGCGGCAGTGTGTTGCAGCGCTCTGACCTGTGGTGATGCGGTGCAGCGGCAGCGTGACGTAGGTCAGGTGTGAGTAGAGCAGGAAGTAATCCTCGGCCCGGTTCAGCTTGAGCCAGGAGCCGACCAGCGAGCGGCCGGTTCCGGACAGCGAGCGCGAGCGAAGGTTGGTGGCCGCGTGAATATCTGAGGAGACGGTCGGTGATGTCACAGGGCTGAAATCTGAATAAACCATCAAGAAATAAAAACCGGTGAGAGCAGTTCACCTTCGTCCTCCTCCTCCCTGAAGAACTCCTCGCTGTCGTTGGCGGAGTGAGACTTCTTCATCTCTGCAATCCTGTTTCTGGGAACTTTTCTCCTGAGCGACGGAGAGAAGAAGGACGGACGGTTCCTCTCTGGGGTCGGCGGCGTGCTGAACGACGTCACCTGACAACAACAGCCACGTTTACCACAGGAGGCCGATGAGGTCATACAAACACAAACAGCAGAAATACAGGAAAATAAAACTGAAACCAACATTATTTCAGTTGATTATTTGGACAATTAATCGATCAATCGGATAAAAAAAAAAAGGGCACATTCTGCAGATTTTTCATTTAGTTATTTCAGCTTATTCTATAACAATATAAATAGAAACATCTTCGTATTCATTTTTATTTAAATAAGAAAATACACCTTGTATTGCCTAAAACGCAGTAAAGCATTCCTTTATTGATCATTTGAAGCTAAAATTCCTTTTAACATCAACATGAGAAAAGCTCAGTCTTTCTGCTGCACTTATCAATACAGTTCAGTTCAGAGCTGATCTGTTGATTATTTGTTACAGAATTTGAACAGAGTGAAGATAAAACATATTTACAGACAAAGAGGGTTTTCTATAGTAAATCTAAAATGTTTAGATTTTTGTACAATTTTGGCTTAATTAACGCTTTGTCTGTGGCCCAAATGCCGTTTTTTTCTCTGTATATTTTAGGTAATGTTTAATCGATAACTAAATGAGTTGGTGATTATTTCATTGATTAACCACGATTAATTGATTATTTTGTTTGTAATTAATTTAAGAGAAAGAGCGTCTCTTCCTTTTGAGCTCAGGCTGTAAACCAGACATGATTTTAAGCATCAGATTGTAGAATAATACATAATTCATTCAGCCTGCATTCATTATGGATGGTGACCTGGTTTCATCATAAAGCTTCTTGTTGCTCTACTGGACTTTCTCTCTGCTTTCTGCGGCGCCACCAGCTGGTTTTTAGCCTCACCCTCTCGTGAATCGGGGACACCTGGTCCTCCTCCGTGTTGCAGGGAGACGTGTCGCCTGTTGGCACCCGGCTGACAGCCATCTCAGCATGACCTTTGCCCTGTGGCCCCTTCATCCTCACAAACTCCATGTTGTTGTACTTGTAGAAGCCAAAGGACATCCGCTGGGCCATCTTAGCAGCGACGCTCACCTGCAACAACCATACACACATCAACACACTGCAAAGGACTTCGACTGAGTTTATTGTACTGGAATTAAACATTTAAAGGAGACTTATTATGCAAAACTTACATTTTGCAAGTTTTTGTACTTTCATTTGCATATGGACCTGTTTAAGGAAGCTTAATAGGTCACCTTTAACATGACACTTCGCATGAAGTATCTGCAGCTACAGTACATGCATGTTTTAGCAGAGTGTTTGGGTTCTGATTCTGACCCGGTTGTCGTAAACCTTCCTGAGCGCCTCGTAGCGGATGGATCCCTGGAAGATGACGCCCTGGAAGGTGTTGCTCTTATCGCTCGCCACCAGCTCCACACACACCATCTCGCCCTCGCCCACAGTCATATCTCTGAACACCTACACAGGCGGAGAGGAGAGCTAAATCCAGAACATCAAAACAATGGGTTTCTGACTCCTCTAGCAGAAAAGGTTGTTCAATAAGGAGCTTAGTGATAAATAGAGTGAAAAGGTCAGAGGTCACGCTTCAATACAGCAGCAACTGGCTGGCTTTAGGATCAGAGAGGCGTCTCTACCTCTTCAAAGTTGTCGATCATGAAGAAGATGTTGGGGTAGCTCATCTTGGACTCCTCTCCTTTGATGTCCATGGCGTGTTTACTGGGAGAGGCGAAAACTTCCTGGAGGAGAAAGTTGGAAAAGATGAGAGAAACAAAGTCGAGGCAACTTCCTGGTGGTGCCGCTGATTTCCTACCTGACATTTCTTCTTGTGGATGTGGATGTCTCCGGCGTCTGAGCGCGTGCAGACGGCACATGTTACCACGTAGTCCAGCTGGGGGAAAATGGAGAACTCAAGTTAGTTAGTGTCGAAACGGTGAGACATTCATCTATTTTGTTTGCTAAAATCTACAAGATTATCACTACTGCAGGTTGAGCGCTGATGAGGCGGATCATGGTTTGATTCATTCATTTCTGCAGCTTTTTAATAGGGATAAAAATCACCTCAAAAGCTGTTTAAAACATACAAACTTCAGCTCTGATGTGCAAAACATCAGAGCTGGAAAATGAGCAAACAAAGAAGGAAAAACTAAAACAAAAACATCTCAGCAAATATAAGTTCTAATTTGAATAAAAAGGGTTTAAAAAGCCAAAAACCAGGAGCAGTCGACAGAAGACCGACTTCCATTCTGTCTGAACTCAAACACTGCTGTCGTTTCAGGGAGCTATTGTCTCTTTGAGTCGCCCTATTTGGTGAGAATTCAGCAGATTTACCTTCTGCAGGATCAGATTCAGGTAGACGCTCTCCTCCCAGTCGATGTCTGGGTCACCAAGACCTGGAAGCTTCTTGGAGTCCCTCCTATAGACTTCCACCTCCACCTGAAAACACAAAACATAGTAATCAGATTTTCCTTGTAGTAGAATCTGATAACTCATTAGGAGTAAAGAGTATTTAATGTTTATTTGCTTCTAATCCTTCCTTTCGCTCCCCAGGTGTGAGGCGTTTCATGCTTTTGTTTTTCCTTCCTGTCAGATGCTCTTCAGGGAGATCCCAGGTCTCCAAATGCCAGGAATCGTATCGCTCACAGACCTTTTAGAGAGCCAGAATGGTCGCCATGGCGACGCCCGTTTGTGTGCGCAGAGCTGATGGGATGAAAAAGCTTCATGGAGGAAACAAGACAACTAGTCGATGATAAAATCTCTGTGTTCTTGTTGGTGAAAAAAACCTTAAAAATGTTGATTTTTGACAGACTGAGGTTCATGTTTCCTGAAAGGGAAGTGAGGAGAGGCGCCGATCTTCATTTAGTATTTGGATGTCAAATACTGAGATCATCCCAGAAACTCTCCATGCGACTGTCGTGGAAAGTTCAACTCCTTTACTAATTTTTTTAAAGACCAAACTAAACATAAAACTCTTTGAAAGAAGTAGCAGAAACATTAAAACAAGATTAAAATGAACAAAACTATTTTTAATGAAACCAAATACTGAACCAGTTGCACTGTAAAGGATGCAAGTGATTGTTTGTTTCTAGGTACATTATTTACTTATTGGCAAAACCCTGAAAACTTCAGGAAAATTAAATACATACTAATTATGATTTGCACGATCAGCTGCTCCAGGTTAAAGATTGACTTGCTTTCCTCTGCTGGTAAAACTGATAAGAGACTAATTAAAATGAGGATGATGAAAGCAGGATGCAGTGAGGCATGGCGGCTTCATACACAGAGAGGAGATTGATGAACCTGAAAATGCTGGAACAGGAAAAGGACTCAAAAGGGAAAGTTTTAATTTACGGTTAAGGTTAACAATGATTAAGGTAATGACTGGAAAAACCAGATCATGTGGTTGGAGGATTTCCTGTTAGTCGTGCCTGAGATCAGTCTCGGTTCAGGAATCTAACCAGGACAGAAACATGGGGGCAGAGCCAGAATAATACCAGAGATCTACCAGGAAAAGACCGAGAGAAACTCAATGGAGGCTGAATATCTGATGGAAATAAATGCATGAAGATCCAAGTTCTTTCATTTGCTTAAGAGGGACATTGTGTGCTAATGAACATTTTGAACAACATCAATGTAAATACATGTTGCAGTCGCTGGTATTGGATCTGGAAAATCAATTGTTGGCCCCTTTCCACTGATAAAATGTGGAGAGCATATATACAGTAAACCTCTCTTAATTACATAAGGTAGTGTCATTATAGATAGAAAAAGGGGAGTACACTCAGAATTTTATAAAAAGAAAATGCAAAAATTTCTGAGTTTCAAAATTAAAAAATTTTCCATATGTGGACTTAAATTCTTTTTCTTGTACATTTCTGAGATTAATCTCAAAATTTCTGAGTTTTTGCAGGAAATTATCGTTCCCCCCATCAACAATGACCCTAATCCACTGACCTACTTACAAGCCCTTTTCCAGCACTGACATTTCTCAGTTTTCCTTTGGAGTTTAGGAAATAGAATTAAAAATAATCTTTTCTTATGGTCACAATCACATCTTAAGACACACCGACATACACCAAACGGAAAGTGTTTTGTTGGTATCATATCAGAATTTGACTCATTTGCTACGTTTGCTTTACCACTACAAACTAATATGGCTGCGGCGCAGGCGCTGTTCCAAATTTAGCATTTTGATGTCACTCGTGACCAGCGGCAATGGTCAGCTTTTCAAATTTAAATATACCTTTTTCATCCCAAAGGGAAATAAAATCGTGGTGTAACTCATAAATTCACATTCAACTATTAAACGTTGTTTTTAATTATACATTGATTTTATTTGAAAGCGTCTTTCAAACACACCTTCAACCCTGACTGAGTTCAGGAACAATAACATTTTGCTAAACTCACACTCTCTTTCATGCATTTCTTCCGGTTGGTTCAGGAGAACCGTCACGTTTAAATCTCTCAGAGCGTGAATAAAGCGGCGGGTGAATCTAGAGGAAAAGTTCTGAAGGTTCGGCCCCGTTTTAAAGCCGTGACGCTGCTGCATTAGCAGTCAGCCGTTCCTCTGTCTAAGGAGGAGGAAAACTGTTACGCTGAGCTGGACTCTGAGGCAGTAACCATGGCAACCGGAGATGGAGGGGCACGTGGGACAAACTACAAAAGGCAGACAGAGTCTGCGCTCTCCAAATGTAATTATAAAAAGAGAAAAAGGACAAAGCTTTCACAGACACTCAGAGTTGGGAGTGATGTTAAATATCAATATGCTGGAAATATACAATAATTTACATGTTGAAACACAGAGATTGAAACTTAAAGAGCCTCCAAAATGAAAAGGAATTAATATTTAAATAAATTGTGACTGATTTTCCAGACCTTCATTACACTGTTGGGATAAAAACTGATTAAATTAAGAATAAAATATTTACTCTCACTTTGCTCATTCGTTCAGCATTTCTCCATCCTTGGAGTCTCATTTCTCTCTTCTGCTGCAGAGAATCCGCCTACAGATCAGGAGATTCTGGTTTTTTGTTTTGGGTAACAATCCCACTAAGATCTGCAGTGCAGGCTGGACGAAGCCTCCCTGATCAGAGAACCAATGGCCGCTGCTGTGCCCTTCGCCTCAACCCGTGTTATTACATCTGGCCTTTGTGAGGTCTGACCTGCGGACGGAAATGATGGCCGCTGATGGCCTGAAATGGCAAATATAGATTCAATCTGCTGCTGAATGAAAACCCAGACTATTTTCTGCTGTGGTGATTAGATTCAGTCAAAGGCAGGAGAGTGATGCAGAAAATATGATGAAAGTCAAGATGTAAATACTCAATAATAATTCATAACCTGAAAGAAAAGGATTTAAATGCTGCAATAAATGGAAGGAGGTAAGATTTTGATAGCTGCACTTATCCTTTTATATATTATGTATTTTCATCTAAAAATGAACTAAAGTGAAACATAGTTTTTCTACATAAAGATACACATTTATGCCACAATAATAAAAATAATAAAAAAACACAGTAGATATGTTTGTGTGTGTTTTTTTAAATCATCCTGGTGCAATTTTGAATAAAGGGAAATTTCAGTTAATTTTTCTCCAACCTGAACGCGACTGAAGAAAACCAGAACTACTTCAGTTTATTTTACGATGGTTTTGATGGTTTAATAGTGTAACATTTATCAGATTTTATGTTCCTGTAGCTGCAAGCTTCACAAAGAGAAAGTACAGATTTTTATTCCCTCTGCTGGAATCATGAGAGCCGATTAAACATTTCATATTTAATGAATTAAAAACTGAAATTATGTCATTGAATTAATACCGTTTTTGCCTTCTAACAACCACTGAATATATCTGACAGCTTTCAGATGTTTTCTGTCCTGGACAGTTAAAGAATCAGAGAATTTAAAAGGAAACTGATAAAAACACCAGTAGAAATCTAGAAGGTCGGATTATTTTTCACCTTTTTGGCCTCGCCGTTGTCTGCGCCGACATAGGCGGGCTTCCTGCGGACGTAGAACAGCATGTCGTCCTGCCGCGGCGCCCACTTCTCCATGAAGTAGGTGGAGAACATCCAGGTCCAGAAAACGATGCGGTCATCTTTAAAACAGCCTGGAGAGATAAAATGGATGTCAGGAGGGCAAAGACGGACGGCTAGTACAAAACTGCAGGTTTTATCACCTAAAAGAGTCATTTTATCACCAGGATGGGCTTTTCAAAATATTTATTATTCACCTCCAGCTCAGTTACGATAACAGCACCCGTTGATGCTTTTATTTTGAAAAACAGCTGGGCATCAATAGATGTAAGGTTAAAGGCATCAGACATAACAGCCATGTTTTGTGTTTCAGACGATGACCATCTGCCCTTCATCGCCACAGGATGCTCATCACCTTTCAGAGACCAGAGGCACCTGTCTGGTTACCCGGCAACAGTTGCTAGGAGGCAGGAGGTTGATAAGATGTTAACGGTGCTTATCACTAAACCTGATCAGAGACACAAATTTGTACTTTTATTAAAGAAAATATGACTAGTTGGGGACAAGAGGGGAAAATAATCTGGTTTTCTTTGGAGCAAAAGCTTTAAACTGATTTTCTTATAGTTATTTCAATCAATACAAACAAATTTAAAGGAGAAGTTTTATTAGAAATGAAACCCCTAAAGTTTAACAACATGATCAGTAAAATATGCATAGAGTGGACAGAAAACAGGATCTTCTACCATAAAATTATGTAACATTTAATATGAACAAATGGTTTTTATAAAGTAAAAATACAGAGTTTGTAGTTTTTCCAACACATGTGAGATAAGTTTTCTCTTTGTTAAGTGACAATGTTCTCATCTTGTGTGATTTTAGTCATTTTAAGTTGAAGTAAACTTGGACGTGTCCTAATTTATTCCTCACCAAAAATTGCATGTTTTAACTTACATTTTATAGTTTGTACTTTTTATTAAATTATTTTGTATTATGCAGTATTGTTATCAACTGATTAATTAATTGCCTGCAGGTGAAAAAATTACAGAACAAAAAAGGAAAAAAATAAAGAAAAATGAAAAACGGATGAAACAAAACAAATGTAATATAATTACGTGAGGAGTTTCCTCACAAGGCCTGGAAAACCTCTAGAGGGCGCCACCATGATCAGATGTCTGATTTGGACTCTTGTTGCTCCAGAAAAACAGTGGAGATGATTCAGATCTCATGACCACAGATCATGTTATTATGTTATTCCCAGAAACATAATCTGGATTACGATGTCTGCATATTTACTGATCCAATCCGTAATCAAAGCTCCTTGTTGTGAAAACTGAACTGATCAAACCCTGATCCAATCACAGCAGAGCTTTAGTTTTTAATTTGAAATCAAACAGTAAAGTGATGAGTAGAGCCTAACGGTGGCACGTCGGGATTAATCTCATTATCTACAACGACGTGATCGGGTCACCAAAAGCTGCTGCTGAACCAAACAGGAAGAACCAGAGGATCAGGAAGGCGGCGCCGTGGCAGCCACAGGAAGTCATTAAGTCAAGGTCACAACGTTAGTCCAGATCTCAGAGCTGAAACCTTCATGAAGCTCAAACCTGTTTTATTTTGGTTCTGCAGTCAGGGTTGAACAGAAGTTTGGAATCAAAAATAAAGTCGGACCAAAGACATGATCAAGGTTTGGTTTTCGTATGAGCGCCGCTGTTCTTACGACTCCTCTGCCTCCGAGAAGTCCTGATCTATTTATAGCTCCTGATCCCGCTTTAAAAATACATCAGCTGTGATGAAACCAGGCACAGCGTCACACGGCCGGGAAATTGATCTGAATCCTCCAAAAACTGCAGGGTCATATAGATCATGAATAAAAAATTAGATCCAATTTTAATTTTCTTTTTTCCTCTCGCTTACTTTTCTGAGAAAGAAACTACAAGTGACAGAAAGTGGCTTTATGTCAATCACGATTTCTGTGAGTTGGGTGATTAATAGATTTGTTTAATTACAAGCATGCAGTCATAACATTAGAAGGAAAAAAGCCACAATTTTACCAGGACATTTTAAAATGATGAGAAAAACATTTGAATGAAAAAAGCTTCTAGAGTCCTGAGGATCTGACATGAGCTGCTCAGTTTGTGATTCTTTCTTTGAAACAGACTCAAGTCATTTAAAACTCCTGCGACTGATAATTTGATTCATGTGTTAAAAGTTTAAATATTTCCTTATCTGTAAAACCAATACAAAAGTATAGCTTAACAAGATGCTCAATATGCTTCATTTTATTTATTTATTTATTTTTTATTTTCTGTTTTGGAGTTCTCATAAAATTATTAATTCATCTAATATTCTGACTTCATTCTGGTAATATTAATACTTTACTCTTGTATTATTTAGACTGAAACCAAAGAAGAGAAGGGAAAAAAAAAATAATCCAGATTTTCCAAAAATTCGACTAATTGATAAAATTGATTTATTGCTCATTCCTGGTGACAACTAGAGCACCAGATACTGAACCATTAGTCTCCCACATTGTCTCTGTAGACGAGGAAAGTCGAAGTGTGTATCACTTGACCTCCCTGACTAATGTGTGTGACCCGTTTGTCATGTGACGGACCCTCAGGGTTTATCTTGTGCTCTCCTTATGTTTCTGATGACATGCTGCCGTTTCCAAAGCAGATCACAGTTTCTCTCTGCAGGAACATTTAAATCAGCAGAAATGAATCCACATTCCCAGTCCGTCAGTTTGGCTCAAACATGCCAGACGAGTCGAGTGTTTTCCTGCTGCTCCTGTTCGGTTGTGTGATGTGACCCAGAAACTTGATGGCAGACGCCCCGGTTCCTAAAACCCGGCTGGAGGAAACGCGAGGCGAGGCAGAGCTGAAGGTTTCTGATGAATCTTCAAGGTTTTCCTGAAACATTTTCTGATTCCTGCAGCTGAATCGCAGCAAAACCAGAAGAAAGGAGCCGAGAAACAGCTGCAGGTTTTCCTGCTTAACAGTTTTAGTGGAGCTCAGATGTTTGTTGCAAAAAGCTGAGACATAAAATGCAGATTTATGTCTGGATTTTTAAAAAAGAGAATTGTTTCAAGTCAGTTCAGTTGTTTTTCTGTATCAGATTGATACTAAACACCAGATATCTATCGGAAGTGAAAAAGTGGATCGGTGCATCCCGGGTTTTGAAGTCGCTCCAGACCTGAGCAGAAACAGGAAACAGATAATCGACTTCCTGCTGGGGTCAAACCTGCCCCAACGTGAACCAGCTGTGTCACAGACTGCAGAAGCTCAGTCAGTCCGACTCTCTGCGCCTGGTTAAATATTCAGCAGGATTTATTATTCGAGTCGCAGAACGATCAGCTATTTTTACTGCACAGAAGCAGACGAGCGAGAGTCTGATGTGGTTTATTCCCCCCGTCAGGGAACAACAAGCTGATGTCAGTATTTATATGTGAGGGTTTAGAAAAAGCCCAACCATTGACAGGCAGCTCCACGTTTCTGCTGCAGGTTTCAACCAGTTGAAGGTGGAATTCAAAATGTGAAAAAATGCCAGAAAATAAAATGTGTTGTGAAAACATTAACAGTGGAAACTTTACTGATATATAATACCAGTAAAGTTAGCCTAACAACCCAACAGTACTTCCTCTTTACCTTCTTGTTCTGGTAATCAGATCCAGCATCACCAACCTGACTCCACAGGCAGCTTTAACTAAATATTGATTACATATCTGAGACTTCCTGATCAGTTATTGATTCTTTACTATTAATCATGGAAACTTAGAAAAAAAACGGATGTAGGAAAAGTCTAACTTTTTCATATTTGATCACATTAAAAACCTCAAACTTCAGTATTTTAAATCAACATTGAGAGATGCTGAAGTAACATCACTGCACTGATTGGTCACCTTCTGTTTGAAATATTTTTCATTCAGTGTCCTGAAAATAAACTAAGGAAAATTGGTGATTTAATGGTTGGAGATTTGATGCTCTCTAAGACGCTAAACATGGAAACTAAAGAGTAAATTTATTACTGCCTATGAAAATGATAGTTGGGACTGTGTTGCCATTGTGTGATATGAGGAAAGGCCTGAGTCACTGTTGGTAATTTGCTTTAAGAGTGCTGAGTCAGCAGCCTGCAGAGGAGCATCCAAGGACACGAGAACACACCAGCTGCTCACTTCCTCAAGTACTAAGGTTCTGCTTTTAAGGCTCAAATCTGCTTCAACTACAATACTTTAACTAGCCCACTCCACATTCACTCCCCTATAAATTATAACTCCACCTACTAGCCAGAATGGAGCCTAAACAAATGGATTTACTTCCGGTCTAGTCAAACGTTTTCCAACCCAGGAAATTAAATTAACATTTTTTTCCACCTTCAGTGAGATGACTGTTTTTATTTTAGTAGATTTTAGAGATGGATGGAGGCATCTGGTCTTCATGCTGCGACTTGGCTTGAGACTAAACAATCATCTTGATTTGGGAAGTATTTCAATGTTTTTGTTTTTTCAAATCAGGCTCGGATGGATTAAAGTGAAGCCAAAATGAACACAGGTTGTTTCTTTGTATTTTACATTAAAAGAGAGAGAAACTAAACTGGCTTCAATGATTGGCAGCAATCATGTAGTTTCCTCTGGTGGGCGGAGCTTAAAGCGCTTAGTTACAGCACAGCAGAGAGGGTCGGGTTATTATTACGCCATTTATAAATTAACCACACTGCGATGAGGTTCAAAGGATGTTGTGCTCTAACTCTATTGTAATATTTAAACATTTATCAGTAAAAGCACTGAATGCCTGTTTGTTTGAAAAGCTTCTTAAATAATTAGTATTTTTACAAACACTTTACTCTTGAACTATGCGGCTCATTTACTGAAAATGACTGATTAAACACAGCTGACTCTTTTAATGTTTGGGTTTCTTTTAAACTCCCTTTTTCTGCAACAGAATATAAATTTGGAAAATTCTCAGACCTTAGACTTTAAGAAAAACAACTTATTATTTAAACAAACTGTGCAGTTTTAAACTACTTTCAGAGACAAAAAAAGGGGACTAATTTTCACATCTACGGTTTGTGGTGGAGCAAAAATGGCAGCTTGTTCAAATATTCTCAATACTTTGTAAAAGTTAAAATACTGCTGGGCAAAGAAACAAACTCATGAATCCAGCAGCTGGAAGTGTTTTTCCTGCAGCGGCGGCGCGGCGAGCTGTGATGAAGTCATTGCTTTTCAAACAGAGCTCTATTGATTTATGCCTCACAGCAAACGAACAGCACCGACTGTCTGCTTCAGGGCCGATAAAACGGGGCAGAAACACCCAACAAACTGCACAGCCGACACTTCTCCATCAGCTGGGGAGTGTTTGCGTGAATTCAGGACAATTGGATCAATTCAGACTCTCACAGGACAGTTTAGCTGCTGCAAACAGCTTCCACTAGCCTAAAAAGACGTACTGAGACTTTACACACGTTCTTCATGAAGGTGGCCAATAATTAAAGCAGCAGATAAAAAGGTTTTTGTTAGAAAATACAGATTTTTAATTACAATCCTGGCTTTTAATGATGTTATTTTATTACTTCTCACAAAGCAAGTATGCAGAAAATCAACAAAACAGAAATCTGTTGGATTGATTTAATCAAATCTATTTTTGTCAAATAAGTTTTATTCTAGCAGTACATCAGTGAATTACTGTTTCATTTAGAAAGAAAATTTAAAAAAAAACTTTTTGGAGCTGAATTGAAACCCACAGAATTTGATTATTCCAAAATTAACTGAATTAGTTAATAATAATTTCTCCTGTTGCGTGCTGCTGTTTGAACTGATTCTTTCTTCAGAAATGTGACCTTTGACCCTTTCAGCATCTTCGGTTTGTGACGTCTCCCTACAAAAAACCTAAAAATTTAAAGGAAGCCCAAACTTCCCCTAAATGTTACAGTTACCTGGCAAAGTTTTCTATTTATTTTTCATAATTTTAACATAATTGCCTCTTAGATCATTAATTAACACACAAACAGAAAAATAATTTAACATTTAAACTGTGTTCATGTGTCATGAACCACCCAGAGACTTTTTCCTAAACTATTAATGCCACTATAAATTAGTAATGTATGTATTCAGAATCTCATTTTGGCTGAAAGCTTAAATTCAGTTTGTTAAAATAAATCTGGAGTTTTTTTTAAAAATATACCCTTTAAGAGAAAACATTATATTAGAAAACTAATATTTTAAATATTATTGAATAAACATCTGGTATAGTAATAACTCTGCCTTACTTCATTGTTCTCTGTGTTTAGTGTTGAGTCCTCTAATCAAATTATGACCCACTTCGCTCACAGGAACATCTCTTTATATATTTCTGTGTTGCTGCTAATGACTCTATGAAATAGACTCATTCTGAAATAAAAAAATAAAACTTTTACTTTTCCCGCAATTACTTCTTTCCTATAGTTAAAACTATAGTTAAACTCACTATAGTTTTTTTTTTCTTTTTCAAAGTTGGGCAATGTTTAAATCGGTAAAGCTTCCTCTTTTACCAAGGATCTGAAAACCAGCAGAGCAGAAGAACTTCAGCAACAAAACAAACAGGAACAAACCACAAGATTTTCCATCCAGACCAGTTTAAAAAGGTTATGTTGAATTTAAGTAAACTCTGCATCTGTATGTCTGATCAGTGGATATTGTAGAATTCAAACAGTGAACGTTCAGCTGAACATTAACACATTTTGTTTTTCAGGTTTGGATACATGAACATTTTAAGGAAGGGTTTATTTTTAAATGTGTTTTAGCTTAGCGCAAACTGAGAAGTAAAAAACTCCCAACAAAATTAGCAGATGAAACTGTAGAGTTTAAATTTATGTAAAAACACATGAAAGCTTCCTCTCACTCTAAATAAAAGTTGCTAACATTTTATTTATCTTCATTACTAAAGGAAATTAACATTTTATAGCATAAAATGCAAAAACATGAATCTTTATGTCACTTAAAGTTCTCTTTCTTTGGGAAACGATCCGTTGTTCTGGGTGCCTGCCTCTTGTTACCAGCTGAGATAAAGTCTGGCCTGTTTTCATTCTGTTCAATGTAAGAAATTCAGTATTTGTGCTTAGATAAAAAAAAAAATAAAAAAAATCACTTAATTCTGAACTGCTATTTTATCAAATTAACAAGTCACACCTCTGTTGGTGGTCTGCTACATGCTTTAAGCTATTCTATTCAGTTTTACTGCCATTTTTAAATCAGCCTTACTTTACAGTATCTTGTTTTATATACTTTAATAATAAATTTTACCTTTCGTTCGCCTGTTACTTTGCTGCATGTAAAGAATATCCACACTGATGACAATAAAAGGATATCCTCACTTTTAAAACAAATTGGGGCCCATAGTTGAAGTCTCTTAAAATCATTGATTCGGCCCTGCACACAGTCTGAGGCGCAGAAAGTTGGAAACAAAGCTGGATAAAGATAAATGGAACAACAAATAGTGGCACATATAAAGCGATTAGAAGGCTTACGTGGACTCTGATTGGTTGTCCTATTCCAGAAATAAATCAGGATAAATCGGATATAAAGTGTCAGACATGCAGACATCAACTTCCACAAATAGCGTCAGGTCCACGGAGGATCAGACTCACCGAGTCCGCTGATCTCCTGTCGGCTGTTGAGTCGGTTCCTCTCGTCGGCGATGGCCTTCAGCATCTGCTGCAGGGAGCCGTCCAGCTCTCCGTTCTCCTCCTCCGCGGGCCCGACAGGCTTACACAAACCGGGGAAGGACGCCATCTCCGAGCTGGGATCATGACAGTCCGGGCTAAAAGCAGCCCACGGTACCGGTTCACGGCAGCTAACTAACGGCTACAAGGAGGACCAGAAAAAGGGGGACACCGGGATATCCCCCGGTTCTCCTTCAGATTTACTCCGGATTAGATTGTAATCTTGGCGCCAAGAGGCCGCTGGAGGTCAGGACCGGTGCGCTGTGCTGCGGTGGCCGAGAACAACAGTAGACAGCTCGGTGTGCTGAGGGAGATCCTGCTACTTCTGTTGTTCAGATCAGCTGGAAACACCCCTCGCACTTCCGGTAACATGAAGGCCTTAAAGAGACAGGGCAGCTAAAAGGCGAAGAAACGCAAATTGAACCAAGAGCACGCAGAGGTGTCGCAGACGACTCTGTTACTCCTTAAATTCAGGAACATTGAAGGTTGGGTCCGCCTGAATAAAATAAAAAAAAAGAAAAAGAACTCGTATAAAATCCCTAAAGGACGCAGCTTAATAAATACTAAATGCTACAGAGGGAAAAGGACGTTTGAAAAGGTTAAAGTTATTTAAGAAAAATCTAAATTATATGGAAATAACTGAAAAGCAAATATAATTGGTGTAATTTCAATCTGACTTTTCAAAATCAAACTTCTGTGACAAAAGTGTTTAAAAACACAAAAAACAAATTAAAATGCAATGAATTAGAATTTAGAGACAAATTGATTAATGTTCTTTAGACAAACTGTTACAAGAGAGAGAAATAATATAATAAGACTTTTGATT
Source organism: Alfaro cultratus (assembly GCA_903066825.1). Lineage (NCBI taxonomy): Eukaryota > Metazoa > Chordata > Actinopteri > Cyprinodontiformes > Poeciliidae > Alfaro > Alfaro cultratus. Next base: position 25,479 of record CAEFZX010017684.1, read on the forward strand.
TAGACAGCACTTTTAATTATTGCAAACAATTAACACTAAAGGTAAAAAAAATATATATACTTACACTTACTTGAACGAAAACAAACATATTTTGTTGTTAACTGTAATTCACTGTTAATAGTTTTTAGTAATGTTGGTCACCTGAGTAGTCCAAGTGGCTCGTGTTTCCATCTCCAAAATGGCGGCCACGTTGACGTACAACGGAGCAAAGTCAGCTGAAATGGGACCAAAAATCATTTGGAGTAAGTAAAGTCCTGTTTCACACTGTATTAGACTGACAGGGTATAAAATACACAGTAATAAGCAGCTATTTAAAGGGTCACATTCAAACAGCACCAAAGGTAAATTTAAGCTAACCGTTTTGATTCTCCGGCCGTTAAAACAACGGTTAACACCGTGAAGCTGATGTGCCGGTTACCTGGATCCTGTTGTCAAACACCGTCGGTTGGGAACGAAGTCAGAATCTGACCATTGACAATATTCAACGTTACACCACATCAAACTCCGCCCTCCTGAACTGCACCTCTCCGCAGGCTCAAATGTCCCGGTTTAAACAAGCGCACCCCTAATTTTCCAGACAAAAGATGACGTCATTTGTAACACTGGCAAGGAGAAGGAAAACCTGGACTATATATGTATTATATATGAATTATCAAAGCAATTTGTAGACAATTTCCCTCACCGAAACATGCAAGTTAAAGCGAAATATAGCACTGAAAATTTACAAATATTTATACAAAATAGAATTTATATTTCATCCAGGTGAATAAAATATGGTTACAGCTAGATTTAACTTTGTAATGAACAGCTAGCTCCTAAATGGAAAATGTAACCTTCATTTATGTGTTAAAGATACTTTTTGAAATTCTGATGTTTATCCAGCTTTTTATCCCACTCTACGTTTATATATTTATGAAGGTAGTTAACACAGTTTGCAATAGAGAAACTAGGTAATGGTGACGCCTGGTCATAATAAATCACAAAATATTTTCTTAGTGATTAGCCACTTAATTTATTCAAGTTATCAGCTGGAGAAACATGGAATAATCCTTTCAATCTTGACTTCTGGTAGAGGAGATAGATTTTATAAAACAAACAGAATACATTTTGTAGATCCCACAGTAAACTGACAAATGATCCATTGTGTGGTTTGTTCAATTTAAATTAATTTCATTAGAAGACAGACTACGTAACAATCTTAGCACTGATCTATTTTATTAAAGCTGCTAAGCCTTCACACCTCTGAGCTGAATGCTTAAAGGAAAAAGTATTACCACAAGAGAACCTGAACACAAAACAAAGTTTTTAGTTTTCAATGATGAAAATAACATTTTCTTTATATAAATCTGCCACAAAAACGTTTGATTCTGTTTAAGAAGTTTAACTAAGCAGCAACCCCACCTTAGCTTGTGTTTCTGAGGCTTGCTCTCTCACTCATTTAGAGGATGACTACTTGGAGAAGATCCAAGTATGTTAGTTTTCAATGTTATTAATTGTTTTAAAGTAAATTTTCTTTCATTTTTAGACATTTAGAGATTCATGTCGTCTTAGCGGAAACATTAATTTTCAGTCTCAACTTTGGAGCTTCGGAACCAAACAGACTTTAATAAACTGTTTTGTTGTGTTTTTATTGTGCAGTTCTGGAATCGACACTCAGAGGAATCCTCTCCGGATGTGTGCCGATCTTCCTCCTGGTCTGCGGAAATCCAAACGGGGTCGTCCTGGATGTCCTGAGGGGATATCCACGAGCGGGCCAATGGGGTCGTAGCGAGGTCGCAGAAGGCTGCGTGGGAGGTTCGGCCGCTGGTCGTAGTCGCCCCCGATGATCCCTGGCAGCGGAGGGAAGAGGGGACGGGGCACCGTGGTGATGATGTCACGTATGGGGAAGGGCGGCAGGGAGTAGGGACGAATGTGATGTTGTAAGTCCAAGCAGGCTTTGTAGGACTTTTTGTAAAGCTGTAAGAAAAAAAATGAAACAGAGAATTCATCAGGAATCCCACAGCAACATCTGATTATTTATCAGTGGCGAATTGACTCTAACATAACAAAATTAAACTTTAAATAAACATCTGATGTTACAAGACGACTTTAAAGGATGGCCATTAATTTGGGCTCTTTGTCTGGATTAACAAAAAACTGTTGTCTAATTTTTTCAGCCTAACGTGGCAAATATGAATGTTAATATTGTAGGGCTGTTGTAAAAGAATATTTTAGTAATCGAGTACTCTATAGGATATTTTTACGATCAATCGAGTAATCCTCTCTCTCCCCTCCAACTGCAGAAAAGCTGTCGTACTCCAACCAAGCATCGCGCAACACAATGTAACAAAGCTCATTTGTCCCCCAAACCCTAATAAAACACCGAACAATTCAAGGTCATGCTGCTAGTGCTTAGCAGCAACTGATAGGCGGAAGTGACAGAACTGCCCACCACAAATAATGACCCGGGCGGAACACGGTGCGCCAAATAATAAAACACAATTTAAAAAAGCTTCGAGGCAGGAACATTTTCCAGGAGGAATTTTAATAATCGAGGTACTCGAATCATTCGAGGAATCATTTCAGCTCTATAATATTGTAGTTAGTTTTTTTTATGAGAAGCCTTACATTTACCTAATTCTATGTATTTGTTCCGTTACAAAAACAGGCAATCTTACTTTAGCATATTATAATTGAGATTTAAATTTTCATTTAACACATAAACAAATTAACCCTGCAAGCAGATCTACAGAACATAATCATAAAAGAACCAGAACAGAGACACCCGAGATGTCAGATGTCTCCCTCTGCTCCACCACACAAACCGCACACAGCGGGATACGATCACTAGGACGATTAAGGACAGCAGGATGCTGGACAAAGATGGACATCTCAATTCCTCCGGCCGTCAAAGAGTACAATCGGTATAACGCTTTTCTTTTTTACGCAATTGTTTTATTTTCCTACCACTCAAAATGTTATTTTGTGTTTTCTATTTTCTCTAAATTACTCAGGTGCATGGGAGGAGTGGACGTCTCTGATGCACTGATTGGCTACTATCAAGTCTTTCACAAAACCCAGAAGTGATATAAGATATTCTTTTACCACTTCCTTGACATCACAAAAGTGAACGCCTTCCTTCTCCACAAAGAGCTCTGCAGAGCTACAGTGTCTCCCTGCTCAGCCACGGAGACACTGGCTGAGCAGATGATGCAGATGTGCTGCCAAACCGCCTCAACCAGAAGCGAATAAACCAGAGTCGTCTCAGCCAGAACAGCCTAATTCAAGTATCTCACATCACCGGCTTCAGTACATCAGTGGACACAGGACCGAAGGCAGACGAAGATATCGTCTATGTAGTTCAAAGACGCCGGTCAAGTGCTTCATTGTGCTTCATCCCGCCTAGAGATAGCTACAAGTGGCACGATGACAACATGTGAGGTCGGGTCCGGGCTGAATACATGCAAATATGTCACATCTGCTGTGTTTTTTTTTTTTTGTGTGTTCTTTTTTCTAACTTTCACAATAAAAAACTCATTTTGGACATAGAGGTTTTTCTGACTGTTTTTTTTTTTTTGCAATGCACAATAGTGTAACTTTGTAGTTTATATGACTAATTATAATTCAGTCATACTATTTGAAAGAAATTTGGGAAAGTCAAAAAGATATCAGGAAGAGAAAAGTGCAGCTGTACCAAAAGAATCATCTGTTCAAACAATTATAGACTTGATGGGAAAATCATAACCATTCAGGAAGTTAGAAATGCATCTCTAAAAAATATTCTCCCATTTTCTGGCATTGACCAAATTGAAATGACTTTGGTAATTCTAACTAAACTAAAATAAAAGTTTGGCCTGATTTAACTTCAGACAGTGAGGAAAAAACGTGCATGTGATTTTTTAGTATGTAAACTTCTGGTTTCAACTGTAGGTGGCGCCATTTGTTGATGGAGAATTGACTGGAATGTAGCAAAATGAAACTTTATAGGATGATGATTAATTTGAGCTCTTATTTCTGCATCAAAATTATTGTTGCCTTTTGGAAGAGTTATAAAACAGATAAATTAAAAAAGAAGTATAGTGGATGCACATTTTATTGGGATCAACATTGGTATAAATATAAGTAAAACTGGGTCAGTATTAATTTTACATGTGAATTCAGATTGATGGATCAGTAGATATAATGTAGGACATTCTGGCATCAAAGCTGGAGTAATTTGACATTATGAATCCATGTTTAAGATCAGAAAAAAACTTATGGAGAACTATTTATTACATTGTTTAATTTTTAAAGTTATGTATGTTAAATAAATGCTTGATGTTATAAGAGATCTGGACAAAAAGATAATTTTACAAGCTCCCAGCACAAATGTTCATTTCAGAAGAATTAAGCAGATATGAGAAAAATGTTTGCTGCAGAGTTTCTCACCTGTTTCCAGTCTGTCTCTCTTGGTAGCTCGGTATCTGGATCTAAAAAAAAAAAAAAAAAAAGTTATAATGAGACAAATTGAATTGTAGAAATAATTTCAGCTAACTCAAGAGTTAGCTTAGCTAACCGTCACAGCAACAGGATTTCTTCACCTGAACAAACTGAAGTTTTATTCTGAACTAAAGAGCAGAAATAAAAACCACAGTTTCAGTTTATACTTCTGGTTCTGATGTCTTACTAGAGAAGTCCCGGTGGTACAGATGTTTCCAGAGGGTGGAGTCAGATGCGGCGGCGTTGAAGTGCCAGCTGGAGGCCGAGAGTCTGACCAGGGAGCGGAAGTCCAGCAGGCGGAGGACCCGGAGCAGCAGCTCAGGAGGGAGAGCCTGCAGACCGAACGCCACCGGCAGCGCCATCGCTGGGAAAACACACAGCCACCGTCACTTTCTGTCATCACACCTCCAGGCTGTGCAGAGTTCAGCTTTGCTTACCTTCTCTTGCAGCAGCGATCAGCGGGTACGCCAGCTGGTCTTTGAAGATTCGGGAAAGTTTCTTCAGATTCTTGAAGGCTGCAGCTGCAATTTCTCCTGAATAAAAGCAGGAAAGGTTAAGCAGGCAGAGACAGCTGGTCAGAAACTGCTGAGATGTTCTAATATATAACTGAACAAACTTGTCATTCAAACTCTAGTATTGTCTCATTTTATTTGTTCCTCTGTTGTTTGGTCCATTGGATGTATTAAAATTACCACTGGTGTAAAATAAAGCAGAACTAAAATGTGGTCTTAGGACAAATGTTACTAAAATGCACAAATTTTCTAAATATTATTACAATAAAAACTAGGGATGCACCGATTCACGTTTTTCACTTCCCATACCGACACCTGAGGTTTAGTATCGGCCGATATGATCAGGTACAGAAAAAACTGCCGAATTGATTTAAAATGTTCCTTTTTTAAAACACAGACATAAATGTATTGAATTACAAATTTATCTGGTAACTCTGCTCCAATGCAGCACATTTACATAAAGAAACTGAATCTGACAAAAACAATGTAACATAAACTATGAAAAACATTTCAAATGGTTCAGAAAGTGCAATTAGTATTTCTAAAAATAACGTAAAATAAATAATAAAGCATGACATTGTTTTTTTGTAAATGTAGTCTGTTTTTTATGTAATCTGAGTCCATCATGCTGCTAATGCCAATGAGGATTTGAATCAACATACAGAACCTCAGCTGTACCTGGCCAATCTTGAGTCACGTAGCTGGACGTCTTCAGCAGCAGCTTCTGAGCCGTGTCGATGGTTTCAGGAACCTTCAGAACCACTGCAAAGAACAAGCAGAAGATAAAACAAAACGGGCTGGGCAGATTTCAGGTCAAATGTTTATGATTATAGACTAAAACCTAAAGCAAATGTTCTGAGACTAAAACAGCTAAAACAGGAGCAGAAGAGTGAAGTTACCGTTAAGAACCAGCAGGGGGCCCATGCCCACGGCCACCACCGACACCAGACTGTTTTCACATAAAGGATGGGTGTACTGCAGCCTGTAGACTCCACCTGCAGACTTCCACCCTGCAGGCATCTGCCCAGGCTTCAGCTCGCTGCCCTGAACACAGAGCAGATCCAGCTGTGATCCAGCTGTGATCCACAGGAAGCAGAAGGACCAGCGTGTTCCACGGCCTCACCTGAGCGGAGAAGCCAGTTTCCAGCATGAGGAGATGCGCTGCCACCATGATGGCGTCGTTGGGGCTGCTGGTCTGGGCCGTGTGGTAGAGCAGCTCCAGGGACAGAGGAGCCTCACCGTCCTCAGCCTCGCTGCACAGCATGGGCTCCCAGACAGGGGGCGTTGCTGAACAACTGTGAATGTTGCAGGTCTGCAGCGGCTGAGGGCTGCTGCTGCTGCTGTTGCCCTGCAACAGAACCAGAACAAAACAGTCAGGTTGGATCCAAATAAAGTATTATTTTCTAAATTGGGAAAATCATCTGAATTTGGATACTGAAGTGAGAGATGAGTCAGAGTCAGTTGTTTTATGCATTTTCACAGCAGATGTTCTAGATATATAAAATAACCCGTCACACTGAAGCAGTGAAAACGTTTGTAGTCATTCCTTGATTTTCTAATTGAGGTGAAACAAAAAATTATCTTGGTAATTGATTAATTAATCAATTATTTTGACGATTAATCAAATAATTTGAAAAAAATAGCACATTGTGCAGATTTTTCATTGCACCGCTTACGTTTATTTTATCCAGTATTAAATACATTTTAGCCTAAAATAAAATATCATAGCATTTCTTTAGTTTACACTTGATTATTTGTAGCAAAGGATGCATCTGCAGCAAAAAATAAATACTGCAGCTTAATATCTGCTATTTATATGTTGTTCTTTTAGCAAATGGCCTGTCTGTATATTGAAGTTAATGAATAACTAATTAATAAATTAGTTGACGATTATTACAAAAATTGATTTATCATGATTAATCTGATTAATCAGTTCAGCCCTAGTTTCTAAAAGAAAATAAAACCAAATTTAAGTTGTACTGGCTGCTCAAAGCTCTGATGCAGACAGTTTGCTGGAAGCCAAAAATGATGATTCCAGAGTTTCACCTGAACGCTTCATGGACCAACCACTTTTATTTTCCTGGAGTTTGTTGATGAAAACTGAGATGACGCTGGAGTTGTGAACGCAGATTTAGAAACTAAAATGCAACACTTTGGATGTCATTTGGAGGAGAACTGTCACTCTACATCAAACTCATATAGAATATAGAACTGAGTTGGGATTATTCAGGCAGAATTCCCCAGTGTCCCCAATATAATCTCACCTGGCTAGTGGTCCCATTGGTATTCTCCTGGCTGTTTGTTTCTGTGGAGCTTGTGGTCCTTTCTGAGGTTGCCATGGCAGCAGGTGGCGGCTGCGGCAGAAGGACACAGATCAGATCCCCAGAAACGATTCCACTGGATGACAGAGTCTGACCGGATTCTGAGAGGAGCTCTGAGCCGTTCAGAGACAAACTGAACTCTGTGTCGGCGCTGAGCAGAGACAGACACAAAGATCAAACTCAGAAAACACGCCTTCATCTGTATGCGCCTTTCCAGGGAGAAGAAAAGTAAAGCCTGACCTGAGTCCATGATCGGACAGCAGCGTCTGCTTGATGAGATCTGAGAGTTCCTGCAGGGTGGGCTCCTCGCCTGGTAACTCCACCCTGCTGGTCTGCCGGTTGATCCGAACCCGCAGCTTCATCCTGCGGACAGAAAACACGCATCACATTTAGCATGGACCCTGCTGCATCCCCTCCTAGCATCCAGTAGCGCTTTGTCATATGGGCGAAGTGGCAATGTTTGACAAGTAGTGCAATTCATTTAATGGCTTCACTCAGTTTTAGTTTAACTCTGAAGCTAAAAATCAACATCTGATTAACAACAACACATTTTAATGGTACAAACAAAACAACATGGAGAGTTGCAGACTTGAGATTCAGTACTACTAACAGAGATTATCTGTAAATATAACTGCAAACTTCCAAAGTGAAACATTTTAATTCAATCTGGAAACTGACAGGAAGCCAGCAGAGAAAAGCTGAGTTTGCATAAACTCATATACAAATAAATATTATCATATTCAGAGTTCTTGACCACAAACCCCCAATAAAATAAGCAGGTTCCTTGATTCTACTTTAAAAAAATTACGTGATCAGCTTTAAACCAAGTTAGAACAAATCTTTTCATACCAACAGTTTATTTAGGATATTCTGGACCCAAAACATCAACGATCTAAAAACAATAAAGCTGCTGAATTTATAAATGAGACCCTCGAAACAAAACGAAGCTCCGAGACGTTCGAGACAAACATTATTTACACATAACTGCTTTTTTCACTGTCAGGAAAAACTGTGTTACATTTTCATTATAGTCCTGAATCGTAAATGGAGATCTGACTAATTTAATTTCTGATGCGTCACTCTCGTTTTGTTTTGCTCTTTTTCCACACATTTTACTTCCTGTTAACAATGAACAACTTTGCATTTACAGAAAACGGTAACATCCACTGCCGTCGTTGTTCAATGACATTCACACAAAACAGATGTTGTTAAATTAATCGTAATAGAAAACTGTTCTAGAAATCAGCTGGTTTCTGTTTCGTTTCTGGAAGTTAGCAACGTTTTATTCAAGTCGCTGCGTAACAACAGTTAAGACTTTTATCTAACCTTGTTAGCTGACTGGTTGGTTAATTAAACCACCCGTTTGCATCCAGACTGCAGCATACGGTCAAAGACAACCAGAAAAACACTCACATTGTGTTCTAACGGGCAAATTTTCGGTAGGTTTCATCTCGTTTCTTTGGTGACAAACATTACCGGAAATCCCGCTGAAAGAAGCTTCCGCTTTGGATTTTCAAAATAAAGTCAAAAGCCAAAACTTCTTTAGGAAATATCGTAAAATTCAAGTATTTATTTTTTATTTGACTATAAATTTTCTAATTAAAAGATGTTTGAGTTTGAATTTAATTTTAATATTTTCGTAATTTTTTAAAGGTTATAGGTTATTGATTCCTCCTCAGAGTCTGGAGCAATAGTTTTGTTTATACTCTGGGAAAGATTGTGGTGCCCTAAACCAGCGATTTTCCCCAAAGGAAAAAGTAATGTTTAATATTAGTGGGCAATAAGGCATGCTGGATAATGACTCCACCAACGTTTAATTGTTAACATTTAATTTGTAGTGTTTTTCATAGAATTATGTGATTAAAAAAATAAAACATAAGTCTTAAAACATAAGTCTAATAACACAACCTCCAGTTCCAGAGGCATCAAAGTCATAATAATACAACTGTATACCATTTTAAACAGCTCTAACTTTGTCATGCCAGGGAAATTAGAGCCACAATTTGCTAAAATATTTTTATAATGCTTTGTCTACATAAAAACTGGCATCGTCTTAAAGAAGAAACAGGTTTCCAGGCAAATAAAGGGATATTCTGAATGTCCTTTGTTTGTTTAGATCTGCAATCTTCACATTATTGCAAATGAATAATTAAATCCTCAATATGTCACAGTAAGGAAGGTATTTGTTGTATTTGTTTGACTTTGGGCCCATTTTAAAACAGGCATCCCTGAAATTCATGTAGATTAATGAGGCTGAATACACTGAATGCTGTTTATAACACTTGTTTGCATGTTCAATTTTAAAACATCTCAGAAGATGTTCACATCTTAGTAAAAAGTCAATTTATGTGAGTGCAAGGCTTTACACTGTTTTCATCATAAACAGCACACCTGAAATGAAATAAACAGCATTTAAAAACAATACCAAGCCTGATATTCTTAGAATAAAGGTAGAATCCCTTTCAGCCCCCCAAAAAAGCACCTACAAAGATTACAAGCAATAAAATGATCTGAACATCCAGAACACACCAGTCTGACACTACTAAGTTTGTGCAGTAGAGTTATAATAATCTCAAATAGTCTGGTGTATTGCTATGATTAGGTTAATATTTTAATTCTTCATTGTCCCTTTTTCTGATCAATTGCCATCAAATTTATGTTAAAATACGAAACTTTATTAACAAACTACAGACAAAGTCCCAAAGCTTTGCTGAATTAGAAGAAACAGATGGAAACTGCAACATGTACATCAAGTAAAACATAATAGTGATAAAAGAGATTAAATCACAAACACTGCTTTGGTGAATTTCTTCATCGGGAATAGCTTACATTGTACTCAAAAATCACCAGTTTTCATAAAAAACATTTAATGAAACAAGCAATCTGTTCCAGCAGACACATTAAAGAAACGAATCCTTATTTGTGTGTTTATTTCCGGCAAATAAATCCCCTTTAATTACTCATCAAATCGCAGAATTACAATAATTTTTTCGTTCTTTTATTTCCACATGCCTCTGCTAACGGAGGCATCCTAAATATACTCCGTACAAACTTATTTTAGTTGTTTTGTAGAATGAAATGTAGAAAAATCTCCCCACCAGCTGTAGTAAATCATCGCGTATTTAAGAGGTTTAAAGGTTCCTGGGGGAAAAAAAACAAACAAATATGACCCTAGTCTAGAGATAAATCAGTTCTCTTTTTGTTACAGTAACATTTATGACAAAAAATATAAAGATGGCAAAGATTTAAGGCCTAAAATGTGACGAAGAAAACACAAATGGAGACGCTCTTCAGGCGGATGCAAACGAGCCGACTGAGTTGTCTCTTCACGGTTCTCATGAATGTTATAAGTTCCGCCTCGCGCTCGCGACTCCATCATTTACTGAGAATCATGGCAGAAGTAGCTCCAGCAGCCGCACCGGCTAAAGCCCCGGCTAAAGCCCCGAAGAAGAAGTCCGCTTCCAAGGCTAAAAAAGATGGACCCAGCCTCGTTAAACTCATCGTGGGCGCCGTGGCCGAGTCCAAAGAGCGCAAGGGGATGTCTGTGGCGGCTCTCAAGAAGGTTCTGGCCGGGAAAGGCGTCGATGTGACCAAGGCCAACAAGCGCATCAACACCGCCGTTACCAAGCTTGTGACGAAGGGAACTCTTAGTCAAACTAAGGGGACCGGAGCATCCGGGTCCTTCAAGCTCGCTAAGGAGCCCAAAGCCGCCAAACCGGCCAAGAAGGTGGTGAAGAAGAAGGCTCCCGCCAAGGCAAAGAAACCAGCCGCCAAGAAGGCCACAACACCCAAGAAACCCGCCGCTAAGAAAGCAGCAGCCAAGAAATCTCCAAAGAAGGCAGCGGCCAAGAAAACTCCGAAAAAGGTGGTCAAGAAGAGCCCCAAAAAGAGCCCTAAAAAGCCCGCCGCTAAGAAGCCAAAGGCTGCTAAGAAGCCTGCAGCCAAGAAAACGGGAGCCAAAAAACCCGCAGCGAAGAAGGCCAAGAAGTAAACAACTTTTCTCCTCCAACCACAAAGGCTCTTTTCAGAGCCACCACTTCTACAAATTAAGACATGACTCCCAACAAGCATCGAATTAATCAGTTATTAAAATACTAGAAATGATTTAACTACCTCCAATTATAACCACATCAATACAGTAAGTGTATTAACACTAGTGTAGAGGAGCCCAAAGAGCTTCACACTAAATTCAGTCATTCACTTTAGGCTGATGCAGAAACATTCAGAATTAAACTTAAAGACTCCCTGCCAAACTACAGTGAGGTAAGTTTTCAGTAAAGATTTTATATTAAATCTTTCTATTTATTTTTTGACATTGTAAAAGGGACTTAAATCACTGAAATGAGCAATTTAGTGAAGATGTTTTAATTTATATTTAATACTGAAACTAAACCAGAAAGAATCTTGAGTATCTCGCACAAATGAAATGGAAGAAACAAGTGATTTCACTTTTAGATATGAATCAAAATCAGAATTACTGGTCAGAATTGTATTAAAACAGGGAAACTTTACTGTTATAAAAACGCTAAATATAAATACATAAACTTTAGAAATAAAGTAAAATAAGGGATAAAAGGACACAAAAAGCCGGTGTTGCGGTGAGCCATAAACAAGGTCCTGAATTTCAAAAGCAATATTTACTAGATATTGTAAAAATTATTAGAAATTCCATCCTTTGCTTTTTTAAAACACGTTAAAACACCCGTCCTTTTCTTCTCCCACCCCCTCGAGGTTCGTCACAAGACTGTCGCGCTTTATTTTGAAATTTCAAATTCAACCAATAGCTGAGACAGATTTGTTTCACTACGTCAGCAATTTGAACCAATCAGAAGTGCCCTCGCGCCGCCAGTCTCTTTATAAACCCCCGCTGCAGGCCAGAGAATTCAACTCTTCAGCGAAGAAACCTACTAAACCGCGATGGCAAGAACCAAGCAGACCGCTCGTAAATCCACCGGAGGAAAGGCTCCCAGGAAGCAGCTTGCAACCAAAGCTGCCCGTAAGAGCGCCCCAGCTACCGGCGGAGTGAAGAAGCCTCACCGCTACAGGCCCGGTACCGTGGCTCTGCGAGAGATCCGCCGCTACCAGAAGTCCACCGAGCTGCTGATCCGCAAGCTGCCCTTCCAGCGCCTGGTNCATCCACGCCAAGAGGGTCACCATCATGCCCAAAGACATCCAGCTGGCCCGCCGTATCCGCGGAGAACGTGCTTAAATGACCTCAATATAAATTACACCCAACGGCTCTTTTAAGAGCCACCTACATTCATCTAAAGAGTGATTCATGTAACATTGATTCAGTATAAATTGAGCTTAATTGCACCCTTTTAAATAGGTTTCTATTAAACACTGAATTCATAATATTTCGAGTTACTGATCTGTTCAGGTTTCACATGGCACATTGAATACAGAAATAATTGTCAGTTCCTTCAGTACTTTAGCTTGTATTAAGGAGTGTACTTGAATAGAATGGCAGCTCTGTGATGTTAGGTATTTTGAATGAGGTATATGTATGCACAGCAATAACTTGTGCATTATATATGAAGGCGAGCGCGATAACAGAGCCACCCCTTTGACATCTGTTACAGTATATTTTTGTTTTTTACTTTTTAAATTGTGGAGTGGTTTTGTTCAGGTGGAGTGTTTTTGTAAATGTTTTGCTGAACAATTAAAGTGGTTTGACTGAATTTGAGAATATTCACTAAATTAGATAGTCATTTTAGTTTTATAGCTTAAGTCAATGTTATAGTACAATTTGTAAAGGTCAAATTTTTATACAAAACGATGCCAAAATAAAAACAGAACTTTAAACAAAATAACTACATTCATTTGGCCTTAACATAGGAATTTATTAAATATCACTAAAATACCTCATACAGATTTTATTTTTTATTACTAAAACATGCAAAACTGAAGAAAAGCAAGTACTTTTTCATGTATTAAAATGATAATGTAAATTATATTAAGTCACTTTAGCATTTTTTTCGGTAGATCCTATCCGCTGCTGAGCAGAAATCGTCTCTGCAGTGCGGAAACCTGACGTAGAGCCTTCTGATTGGACGGCGTCTCTTCTGCCAATACTTAACCAATCAGCGGATAGATGGTGTGTATAAATACTGCTGGCCGCTGGAGCGGCTTTATTTCTCCTTGAAACAAGAAGACCAAGACCCAATAAGATGTCTGGACGCGGAAAGACTGGCGGCAAAGCCAGAGCAAAGGCCAAGACCCGCTCATCCCGTGCTGGGCTCCAGTTCCCAGTGGGCCGTGTTCACAGGCTGCTGAGGAAAGGAAACTACGCGGAGCGCGTCGGCGCCGGAGCTCCAGTCTACCTGGCGGCGGTGCTCGAGTACCTGACCGCTGAGATCCTGGAGCTGGCTGGAAACGCCGCCCGCGATAACAAGAAGACCAGGATCATCCCCCGTCACCTGCAGCTGGCCGTCCGCAACGACGAGGAGCTCAACAAGCTGCTGGGTGGAGTCACCATCGCTCAGGGTGGTGTTCTCCCCAACATCCAGGCTGTCCTGCTGCCCAAGAAGACCGAGAAAGCAGCCAAGGCCAAGTAAACCTTTACAGCTTAAAAGCTACAAACCCAACGGCTCTTTTAAGAGCCACCCACATCTATCTGAAGAGTCAAGTCCTGAAATTTTGTTTTAAGTCTCTTAATACCAAGCATAAAGGGCCTGAGGTCACCACTGAAATGAGGGCGGTGATATATTTATGAATGTTATATTTTCTATCAGGATATACATTGGGAGAAATTAGTGAATAATCGCAAGTTGTGGGATGATTGAATCTTAACCATTAAATTTTTACTTGAGTCATCAAACACTGCAAAGAGAACCTTCTAGCCTCTACTATATAGAAATTCTTCAACTTCACCCACATTTTCATCACGAAGGTTTACTATATACATATCTACATGAACAGATGTTATGCTGTATTCAATATAGCCTTATTCAGCTGAATAAAAATATAAATGCATCATCTTGTGTTTATGTTTTCACTCATCCAATGTAGATTTGTTGTATTTCATCTTGAGTAATATATTTCTCTAAGTCCACAAAGTTTCTGATGAATATTCTTTCACATGGGTTGAGTCAATAAATGTAATGTTACCAGGTCTCATAAGAACAGAATGAATGAATGCTGATCTGGAAATTGAGCCATTTGAAGAGTGTTGAAAAGATACTATACATTTAAGCTGGATCTTAACTTGCATGATGAAAATCTTCTTTCTACCTAAACAAAATTGACGTTCAGATCTATGTGTGTGTTTAAATGTGCATTACTTGGCCTCTAAGCGCATTAAGTATTTTATAAGTAGAAAGGCGGCATTATGTATTTTTTTAAACAAGAAAAGATTAAGATAAATCAGGTAGTTGTAATATTTTTTTGTAGTTTTAATTTTCAGAAGATGTTAAATTTGGTGCAAAATTATTCAGGTTTCCACGGATATTTTGCTTTGCTGACAAAGAAAAAAACTGAACTTTATTGTGGATTTGCATTCCAATCGTTATTAATTTTAACTCTGCTACTCCTGTATATTTTGATATAAGTTTAAATCAGGAAGTTTATTTTGAGATCTTATTGAATAAGCGGAAAGATGATTGAGCGCGTAAAGACGGAAGTAGAAAAATGGCGGGCTGCCTGTCTTCTCTTACGTCCGCAGTAAGTATTTAAATTCGACTTTCAGAGCGTTCACTATCAGTGTAGCTTTCTACCCAGACGCAGTGAGAACACAATGAGTGGCCGCGGAAAGGGAGGCAAAGGACTCGGAAAAGGAGGCGCCAAGCGTCACCGTAAAGTTCTCCGTGATAA
>CAEFZX010017688.1:0-83106 GCA_903066825.1 Alfaro cultratus
AATGTAACGCACTTCCATCTCAGGAGACCAAAACATGCCGCTAAGCATTCTGGGAAATAGTTCCCACTCCTGTCTTTCTCTTCTTTCAGTTTTTTAAGTGCTAATCTAAAAACTCTAGTTTATTCAACTCTTGGAGGTTTGACTAAATTAATAAAAAGTTAACAACTTACTGCTGTAAGTTTATCTTTCACAAACTCACATTTAGGTTCAAAATCTAAAACTGGATAAATTTATTTGACTTAAAGAGTAGAAAATAGTAGACACAACTAAATACAGTTCAAATGTTTTACAGTGCACAATGAAAAGATTATGAAATTATTAGTAAGTCATCAACACATCAATTTTTAATATATGAGCTGTTATTTCTAATTAGCATCAGTTATTGTTATAGTAAAAGAGATTCTCTTTATATAACGTATTCATAAAGAATTATTTATTAGCATCACTAATCACTTTATGTTCAGTCTAATTTCTTTACATTTATCTTCATCAAGCCTCTGGGGTTGATAAAAATATTCAAATCAAGCTTTGAATAAAGCATTTTTCTTTGCAAAATGTGTGTTGAGTAACTTCCTTCACAACATTTTTCTTTTGAAAATGACTTTATGGATTCTAAGTAACTTCATATCATACTCTATGCAGATGACTTTATTATGTGTTCAAACTTTAAAATACTGGAACATAAGAGAGGAAAAGCATTTTTAGAAAGACATTTATTGCTACATTTTCATATCAACACATGCCTGGAACTCAAACTGTACACATACTGGACATGTTATAAGTGTTTCAGATTATTTTGGTCCTTATTTATGTTCAATAATGCAGTGAGTGAACATAGTTTGTTTTTAACACTATGTTAAATTTAGGTACAGCTAGTAAACTGCACAAAAAAACAGGCTTCATGATTAAAATAATAATTAAAAGCACATCAAGACATATGATAAAGTTCACAATATTTGTATAAAAGATAACTTATAACTTAAAAATGTGTTTTAAGTTAAAAACTTAAACATGCATAGGGTTTGTCTGACTACATCTGAAGAGCAATAATTACAAGAAGGAGAAATATGTCCACCGGAGATACAGAAAGTAAAATCCTGTTAGCAGTGCATTAAAGAAATAGAAAAACACGATTACAGACCAGGTTTAATGTCCATGTGAGATTAAAAAGAACATTCCTGGAGATCTGTTCATTCACAGAATGTTCAAACCCCTGCAGTATTTACACACACATACTCACGCACACATTCACACAAAGCCCACAGGAAAAATTAAATATGTTGCCTAAAAACAAAACGTGACGAAGTCTGCCCACTGAGCTTTGTGAAAATATGACTAACAAACCTGTTTGCCAATTTTAGACTGCACACGAAACTCTCCAGTCCATTCTGATGTACTGCAACACAAATATTAGCAATAAAACTACAAAAATATGTACAAAACACCTGCAGCTTACAATGCATTTGTCTGATACGAGTCATGTTTAGGCACAAAGTTATAAAAGTCCATTTGGGAAGAGAAGAAATGATTGTTCGATTGCATCACACTTTCTGATCAGGGAGCCGCTCTGGACGAATTTGAACTGATTCGTCCAAAACGCAGCAATTACAAATCATTCAATCGTATTGTGAAAGTTTTTCACAAAGTGTTGGCTGTTAATCAAATATCATGCAATTACAGTGCCTTGCAAAAATGTTCATCCTTCCTGAAACTCCTCTACATTTTGTCATGTTACACTAACAAACATTAACGTTGCTAATTGGGATTTTTTTGATATCGAGCAACGCAAGTAGTGGTTTATATTATTTTTACAAACAATAATTTGTAAAGTGTGGTATGCTTTTATAAAGGCCCCAATTTCCTTGAGCTATTTTGCAAAGAAGAATGGGGAAAAAGTTTTGTCTTTTGTTGTGCCCAAAAGATTTTATTGACCAACAGGGGCTGAATACTAATTTTTTATCTGTATAAAATATTTAAAACTATGTTATCTTCCCTCCAATTTACAACTACAATAAAACTTCAACAAAACACATTGCAGCCTATGGATGTAATGTGACAAAATGCGAAAAAAGTTCACAGGGTAGGAACACTTTTGAAAGCCGTTGTATCAGTTTGTACAGTGATTTAAACTGATTGTTGATGTAAATGAATGAGATGCTTTAAGTGAAACTTTGAGTTGTCTGTAACAGGTGCTCAGAGGTGACCCAGGGGGTTCGACGGGTCCGTCAGGCTCGGATGGAAAGCGAGATGTACAGACTGTGGATCCGACATGATGCTGGACGCCTTCTCTTCTTCTCTTCTCCGCAGACATGCAGCCTTTGGGTTCAGGTTTCTCTCTGCAGAATGGAAATATTTTAATAGTTACAAAAACAGCAAATGCAAAAATGGAGATATTGAACTCAGGTTTCACAGTTTAGAACCTAAAGTTGTCAAAAGTTATCGAAGTCAAAAAGTCAAATTAAACTCTAGACAGACAGACATCTAGCTAGCTACTTAACTGGCTAGCTACGTAGCTAGATGGATAGCTACCGATCAAGCTATGTAGTTAGCTTGATCGTTAGATAGATTGATAGCTAGATTGATAGATATCGAGTTACCTAGGTAGCTAGATAGATAGCTTGATAGCTATGAAGCTAGCTAGATAGGTAGGTATATAAATAGGGCAATTCATGCTAGCCAAGGGGAAATACGTGGATCACAGCAGCAAAGGGCAAAATAGCAAATTGCAATTTACAGCTCACAATGAAAAACAATCTAAAATGTAAAATAACTAAAAACTATACACCGTGTATAAAAATCGTTCTTTAAAAAGAAGCTGTGATATTGCACCTATAAAATAATGCTTAAAAATAATTTCAGGAAACTTAATAAAACTATGGCACTGAATGGTAGAACAAAATTAATCAAGTGCATTTCTATATCTGTAAGCCTCCTTTTTCTGACTGTATAAAGATTTAATTCAATGTCATTGTTATATTTTTTAAAAATGAAGTAATATAATTTAAAATATATTTTATGTTGGCTTTAAGACCATTTCTGTCTGGTCTCTCAGACACCCCCAATCACTTACAGCACATTCTTGCTCTGCTGTTGCACTGACCTCTGACCTGCTGCTCCAGACTAAGGATCACGGCCACGGCCTGGTGCAGAACCAGCAGTTTGGTCTGCGGCTTCTCGCTCTTCAGGTGCAGCTGACACATGTGGCCCAGCTCCTTGAAGGCCTCGTTGATGTCCCGCACACGCAGACGCTCTCTGGCGTTGTTGGCCATCCTCCGCTCTCGCTCGCGCTCGGCCTTCTGCTCTGGGCTCAGGTCCTCGTCCTCGTGGATGCTGCAACGAAAAACGGAAAGCATGTGAGAAGGGAAATGTTTGCAGGTTAAACAAAAGTATAAACTTAAGAGAAGGTGAAAAGAGAGGACAGTGTTCAGTTATTATTTGGTTTTCTCTGCCCTCTTCTGGTGACTTTTATAACATGGTTTTATTTGGTTTGATTGAATAGATTTTAAAAAAGCTTATGCTAATTCAACAACCACAAAACATCTATTTAAAATATAATTTGAATGTTTAATTATTATTGTCTATTCTGCTTGAAAACAGGTAATCAAAATGAGACTAAACCAGTTGTTTGATGTGAATAATAAAATAATATTTGCTGTGTTTTAATCGATTCTAGTTTAAGAAAGAGAACTTCTGTCATTTTTATATTTAACATAAAAATTAAAAAAACAGAATTTGCTTGCACCTCTTATAACACCTAACAGTGTGTAAAAACCTTTAAAATGAACTAATCTCTTATTGCAGCAGCATCATCTCAAACTGGAGATTTTATTTAAAAAATCTAATCTTGACTTTGAGTTTATTTATTTAGTTGGAGAAAAAAAAAATCCCATTTTAAAAAATAGAAGACTCAGGTCCTGATAATCCTGACTTTACATTTTACTTTTTAAGTTTATCGTCGTTTCTTAGTTAACTAGTACTTTTTCATCAATATTAAGGAATTATACAATTAAAACAAGCTCCTATATCTTACTGACAAGTTACTTATAAGTTAGTTTTGTCTTTTTCAATTAGAAACTATGAAAATTACTTGGTAAGATTTTTTGTTTTTGTAGTTTATGACAAAAAGTTTGGACTCTCCTTCCCTCCAGCAGGTGGTCTAACTGTTTTTTAATTAGCCAGAGCAAATATAATAGATTGGATCATTGTTTTTAACGTATGATAATAAATGTCTTTTATTTTCTGTTGTTACCTGTTCTGTGCGCTGTTCTCGCCGTGTGTTTTGTGCTCACTCTCCTCGTCTGATCTCGGGCTGTCTGAGCCGTGGTCGTGGTTGGTGTGCATCATCTCCTCCCCTTCCCTGCTTTCCATCTTTAACTCCAGGTTACTCTGAACACCCAAGCCACCGCCTGTGCAAAATCAAACATATATTGCAATAAGACAATCCAAAAGAATCAGAAAAAAGCTGGTAAGAGAGGAGGAATAACTACCTCCTCCTCCTGCACCTTGTAAGAATGTGTTCCTCTGTCTGGGCGGATATGGGTGGCCATTTTGTGTTCGGCTCTGGAAGGCTGAGTGATTGTTGTTCATGGAGACACCTTCGACCTTTAGGAGTCACAAAGAGCAAGACGAGTCAAACATGAGTCAAATTCCCTCTGTAAATGATGAAATTCAACAGTTTTTCTCTTGGGACACAAACACTGCTTTGCATTGAACTTTTTCACATTTTGTCATGTTAGAACTACAAGCTACAGGGTATTTTTTACAGTTTTATTTGACAGACCAGCACTGCAAAACAACACTAAATTATACCAAGTACTTTTTAGTGCAAATATCTTACTATGCATGAAATAAGACAAAACTAATTTGCAAGTAACTTTTCTGCATGATATATGAGCTTTTTTTAAGTCAATAATTTCTTAATATAAATAAAAAATACTAGTTATAAGTGAAATAATCTGTCAGTAAAACAAGACATTTCCCCCTTATAATATGGAAAATGTTTAGTTCCTAAAAATAATGATATACTTAAAAACAAGCTCCTATTTCTTGCTGAAAAGTTAAGTTTTTACTTTTTCCAAGTACACTAAGATATTTGCACTAGAAACTAGAACAAAAATACTTAGTCAGATTGTGTGTTTATCTAGTGAAAAAGTAGAGTGTTGTTGGGAAGTGAAAGGAAATAAATGATTTTTAGGATGTGATCTGGCCAGACGAAATCAAAATTAAACTTTTTTCCACAGCGTTATACCTGGCCGTGAATTTATCAATCAATCAATCAATCAATCAAATTTTATTTGTATAGCACATTTCAGCAGCAAAGCATTTCAAAGTGCTTTGCATCATAACAAACACAAAAACACAAAGTCATGCAATATAGAATCAACAATCAAAACATTACATTACGTCAAATGCCATTGTTAAATTTGTAATTGATTATTTTTCAAATACAACTCTAAACATGGTGGTGGGTTTTTAGTCGAGATTTAAAGGAAGTCAGTGTTTCAGCTGTTTTACAGTTTTCTGGGAGTTTGTTCCAGATTTGTGGTGCATAGAAGCTGAATGCTGCATTAGTTAGTGTTATTATTGACTGAATAATGAAAGTTTAAACTTTTAGTGGGCTTTAAACACAAGTTTTAAAATGAAAATTTCTGTAAAATGTCATTATTGACTCAATAATGCAAGGTTTGCTCTTTTAATACTTTTAATGCAAGTTTTAATATAATTTGCATTAAAAGTGTCATTATTGACTGGAAAATGGAAAGTTTACACTTTTAATTGACTTTCATTGCAAGTTTTAATCAAACTTTGTATTAAAAATGTCATTATTTATGAAATAATGCAAAGTTGACTATTTTAATGCAAGTTTTAATGGAAATGTGCTTTTATAGTGTCATTATTGACTGAGTAAAGCAAGGTTTACACTTTTAATGGACTATTAATGCAGGTTTTAGTGCAACTTTGCATTAAAAGTGTCCTTATTTACTGAATGACACTTTATGGCAACAGTTGTAGACGTTCATGAAGACTCCTTCATGTTTATGTCATGTCAGTCTGATGCACAACCCTTCAAATAAAGTGTTACCGAAAAGCCCAAACAGATCCTCTACTCCACAAATAATTCAATTCCAGACAAGCATAATCCTTCTCCTAAAACTACTCTACACCATTTAAATTCCCCCAATTCTCTTCAGGATGATCCACTTCTATCTGACACATCATTAAAAAAAAGGATAGTGGGAGAATTTAATATGCCCTCCCCCAAAGGATTAGACTAAATATCCTTTCCCCGTGAACATGGTAGACTTTCATTCCAGCTGCAGTAAAATCCCATCATCTGCTGAAAGAGGATGGACTGAACAATACAGAATTACACACAAATCAATATTTTTACACCCTTTTGATACTTTGAAGTAATGTTTGTTAACCATTGCTGGAGTGTGACAGGTGGGCGGTGCGGTGCTGGCTGGGTGGCTGTGGTGGGACTGGCCCAGTAAGCCGTGGATGTCGCTGGGCAGACAGGAAGTGGGGCCCACGGCGTGGTTCCTCAGAACGTGGATGACGTCGTCCAATCTGTCCAGGCGGTCCTCCACCTGAGACTAAAACCATCAACACACATGTAAACCTTTAGTTTAATATACAGCTCTGGAAAAAATTCACTTAAAATGATCAGTTTTACTGTTTATAGGTTAAAATGAACATTGTTGTTTTGTTCTATGAACTACTGACAACATGTCTGAAATTTCAAGCAAAAATTTTGTATTTGCAGAAAATGTGAAATGGTCAAAATAACAAAAGAGATTCTGAGCTTTCAGACCTTAAATAATGCAAAGAAAAGAAGTTCATATTCATTTAAAACAACAATATTAATGTTTTATCTCAGGAAGAGTTCAGAAATCAATATTTGGTGGAATAACCAGGTTTTCAATGAGGTTCAGTGCAGTGGGCTCTTCAAATTTATTTTTCATGTGTTGGGAAATACAATTTTTATCTTTTTTCGCCAAATATAATATTTATTTCAGTATTGTCTATTAAATTTCACATTCTGTAGATTTTTTATTTAACCACTTAAGCTTTTTTATACATTATTAAAATTACATATAAGATGCAAATAAACAATTAGATTCCTTTTTTAAAAAGAGAAAATAAACAGTTTGTTACAATAACCTGCCGATGTAACTAGTAACTTTTTATCAATATTCAAGAATTATTGACTTAGAACAAGCTCTTTTTTCTCATAAGTTAGGTTTGTATTATTTCACATGTACTAAGATATTTGCACTAGAAACAAGACCAAAAATACATTGTAAAATTTACAACTTAATAAAAAAAAAGATCCAGCTCTTTACCAATGATATGAGTGAGGACTCAAAATGCGGTGACACTGGTGGCTGAACTGAACTGCGGGGCCACAAGTTGTTCCCTAAAAAGGAAGAAAACCATAAGAAAAATTATGATATTCTGCATGAAAACGTAAAACTCTAATAAATAATGATTATTTTGCTTTCCTACCTGTAGATTCAGCTGCGTTTGGGAGCGGGGAAGGAGATCTCGCTGGTGTAGAGGAGCTGGAGGGGAAGCTGCTGCTCGTGTGATCGGGGGAATAAATCTGACAGAGAGAAGGAGCAGCAGAGGAACCAGAGCATGGATCATTTTAAAAGCACAACTTGTCATTTCTGTGTAAGCTTTAATAGCTGCTGCCACAACCCCTGGAGCTTCCTCGTAACCTGAACTAAACTCATCCATTCCTGTCATTTTACTGCACTGCAGCCAATAAAACGACCCGCTACACGACTGTAACCCTTCTTTAATGTGTGGTGCTCTTCTGTCGCCCCACAGGAAGTTATGAATTATAGGTGTGGGACCCCAAGGCTTGGTTTTATGCTCTGACCTGACCCGTTTGAACATTACAGAGCACAGATAAGTAGCTTTAATGAGAGTGAGGTGGTTCATACTTACAGAGGCCAAAGCTTTTCCCAGCGTATCGCCTGTCTGTGAAGCTCCTGACGCATTCACTTGGCTTCCTGAGACTTAAACACATTTATTGTGACATTAGAAAAATATATCAAATAAGTGCTTTCTATACTCCAAAGAAATCAATTAAAAAAAAAAAAAACAAAGCAAAGAAAATATACATATACACGCAAAAAACAATCTTTTTCAAACATAACAATCAGTCATTTTAGTTACTGTACTTTACTGTAGTTTAAACCTTAACAGGAAGAAGATTTGGACTTCACCATCCAGATACATGATAATTAATAAAGTAAAAAGTATTATCATTTAAAGTGATTCACAGGCTCTTCTTATCCAAAATCTTTCTACAACATTTTAACAAGGATATAAATATGATTTGCTCTTTCTGTGAAAAAAAAAACAACCCAGAAAATATTTTTTATTTATTTATTTTGGTTTTATTCTTTCTCTACTCAATTCTGGAAAATTATTTGCATTTTGATTTGGACTTTTATTGAAGTTCTATTATTTAGCTACAATGACAACCCAATAGCTTAAAAAAAACAGAGTCTTATCATTGATCTTATTATATACTTAGGCAAATGGCATATTCACAGATGCCTTTACAATAATAAAAAAATCTCTCGTTTCTATTTTTGAAAATGAGGTCAAACAATAAAAAAGAATTATTAGAAATCCCACCAATATAAAAACCATTAAAACTTGCACTTTACATGCTTTTATAAAGTTACAAATTCTTTAAGACTGATAAAAAAATCAGCAGACTTTCAATTAATAACAAAATACTTTCTCCATGTTTGAGGTGAAAAAAATATATATTTAAAAAAATCAATAGTAAGAGATTGAGTCAATAGTTGACCCTTGACCCTTTGCACGTGACGTCCGCCATGTCGGACGTGAAAAACAACCAATGTTGTAAATCCTGCTAACCTTAGCAGCTAAAACTTAATCATAGTGACGGTCAGCCCTCGGTGTAATGGCGGATATGTAGCGAACACTTTTTACAAGGTAAAAAGACTAACGTCTACATCGCATTATGGAGACGGTCATTGGTAACCATGGAAACAATGTCGCACCGTTTTGTAGCCTAGCATGTATGGAAAAAACTTGTTAGCGTCTCGGCTTTTGTACGTTTTTAATGCCGCTCCAGTGTAAAGGGAAACGCCGTTTATATCGTAGTGATAAATTATGTGGTGTGAATTCAGACAAAGTCGGTAATTGGATCAACAAGTCAGGAGGGAGGAGGTACGGGTCGGTTTCTAAGCTAGCTAGCTGTTTCCAACTCTTGTAAATACCGCCGTCAATGAGCCCCAACCAGGTGTGTTACGTTCAGGTAAATTAGCTTAATGCTAACAAGTAGAAGCCATGAATAAACTGGCAAAAACAACTTTGGAAAATAACTTCAATCACTCCCAATTCTCACTTCCCACTGTCCATCATGGCGCCTCAAGTGATTATAAGTGACGTAGTTGCAAAGGGTCAATATCTTGTGTGAACACGTGATATATAGTTTTTCCAGACAAAAACTCCTAAATTTGTAAGTTAGTTTTTCTTATTTCAAGTGTACTAAGACATTTATACGGAAGAGGATTAGGGCCACTAAAAAAAAAAAATAAAAAAAAAATGAATTCTGATTTTAATCTCAGAATTAATCTCAGAAGTCAGAATTCTGACTTTAATCTCAGAATTTTTATTTTTTTTTCAATGGCCCTAATCCTCTTCTGTACATTTACACTAAGAAAATATTTGTTTTTCTTTTGTTTCTTTTTGCAGCATGCCACAAAGAGTAAAAATAAGCTCTTGTTTTTTTTATTTTCCTCACCTGCTGGATTCTCGGAGTGGCTGTCAGAGGGAGAGCGGGACACCGTGTTGTTGCGGTGAAAGGTGGACATCGGCGGTAAACCTCTGTTCATTTCAGCCGCCAGCACCGAATGAGGAGAGAAATCCTGAGCAGAAAGAAAACACGTTTTAAAAACAAGAGTTTTTATATCAACATTCACCAGGGCTGATGAAGGAAAACTCACCAGGTTACCGTGGGTCGGCTGCAGGCTGCTGTAGCTCCCCAGCTGTGCTTGGTGGCCCGCCGAGGCCCCCAGCGCACCTTCATAGCCCTGCTGGTTCAGCCCGTTTACGGCGCTCCAGATGTCCGGAGAATTGCTCATCCCCTCTAAAATTAAGAATCATGCTTTATCGCCTGAACTGCTGAGGTGTCTTGAACTGCCAGTCAAGTTATAAAGCAGAAGACTGGACCCCGGTGCAAAGAAATTACATGCAATAACGAAGTTTTACTGTCTCAATTAAACAGCACAGAACATGTTTGGTCGCTGCGCTGCTCATTGCGTATATCTCTTATACACCGGGGTGAATAATGTCTATGATATTAATAGCAACAAAGGAAAACATACTCATACTGTGCAGTGTAATAATTAAATTCATTTAATTATGTTATTTTAATTTTCTATTTGTGTTTTATTTATTTAACACTTTTAGCCAGTTTTCATATTCTGATCTGATTGTAGTTTACATTTTGTCACAAACATGTAAATCTTACCTTACTATTAGGTTTTAAGTGTTTTGTTTTATATTTTCATTGCTCACTAGTTCCCAGTTTATTTTATTTGATCAATGTTTTTGTTCTTTATTTTTTTGTTGGTCTTTTTTTTTGTATTTTAATCATGTTTTTTGTGTGTGTCAGCTTCTTTTTGATCATAATTCCTCAGCAATATATTGATGCTTTTTTAAAGTTACAAATTCCTTAATATTGATTAAAAACTGGCAGGTATTTCACTTATAATAAGACATTTTCCCCATGTTTTAAGTGAAAAAACTGCTAATCAAACTAGCATTTTATTGACTTGAAACAAGCTTTTATATATAGCTGAAAAATTATTTGGAAATTAGTTCTGTCTTATTTTAAGTGTATCATGATATTTTCACTAGACGAGACAAAAATACTTTGCAAGATTTCTTGTTTTTGAAATAGTGTGCTACCAATAAAGTATAATTTACTGATTAGTTTTAAATATTTTATCACCAATTTATCACTTTCCTTATATTTTTCTTGCATCCATTGTGGCAAATTTGCCTCATTTTGTCATCATATGTTATAACTTGCTACAAAAGCTACAAGAAGCATGATACTTCAAGAAACATTTGATTGTTATTGTTGGATAATGAGTGTTTTGAGGTTTCGCTGGGCTTGAACTCACCAAAGAAGGAGCTTGCAAACACATTGCTGGGGACTTTGCTTGATGAGTGTGAAATTGAGTTGCCATCAGAGCTGGGAGGCTGCCCATAAATCTGAAAAAACAATTAAAACCACCTTATAAACTGATAATTCACTGTGATTAAACCGAAAACTCACTGTCTGACAACGTAAAGGAGAAATCTGAGAATACATGAAAAACAAAAATGCCATTTTGAAGACTTTGGGACTCCAGAGAACTAGAGTCAGAGCTTTATCCAGAAATGTAGAAAACATGTAGGTGACCCTGCATGAGAGCTGATCCAAATGAGGCCAGAATAACATTTTTTTCATTATTATTATTTAACCAGGTACATTAAATAAAAGTTTTCATAAACAATCTGTTCAGAAAACATTAGAGCATCATACAACTTAAAAACAAACAGCAGTAAACAGAGACAAAAAACTGCAGCCATATTCATCTGCAGACCTTGTGCTCACTTTGTTTGCTTTTTTGTGATTTGGTTCTATAGATTTAATTAAATTGCTAATTAACAAAAAGTAAACATCCTGGAAACTACCTGGGGAGTTTCCAGGACCAAAAATACCACAAATATCCAGGAATCCTGAAGGAAAATGTCTGGATATCTGTGACACTGATGTCAAGTGGATTTTAGTTATGCATAATGATCCAAAGAACACCTGCATATCCACATCTAAAATAATCCAAACTGAAATCTGATTAAGATGATGTGGCGTGACTTTAAACATGTAAATGTGAGGGGAATAAAATGACATTTTTTCTGTATTAATGTGTTAACTTTTGCTCCTGTCCACATGCTAACTGGAATTACCTTTACAGCCCAGCTTCCTGCACTAGAAAGTAGGACAATTTGTAGTTTGCATGGGAGCAATCTGAAGTAATGATGCAATGAAAACAAAACAGAGTGCGGATGCACACTTGGAGCCATTGTGGTAATCCATAATCTGCAGATCCATGCACCTCCTCATCCGGATTTGGGAACCGTTCACCAGGAGAAATCCCTGCGCTAATCATGATCAGGTCTGGCTGGGACTCAGATCCCCAAAAACATAAAACTGAATTTCAATTTGTCACAATTCCTTTAAATTTAGACTAAAACCCACCTGCTGGTTTGGAGACATTATAAATGAAACAATAATAAACAGTTTGATGTGGAACAACGGCACTTGATAAAATCTAATGCTTGTTGACTGTGTTGTTTGTTGGTTTGCACTGATTTCCTTAATTCTGGGAGATCGGTGATCGGCCAATACCTAAATGTGAAGCCGATCTTATTTACCTCAACAAATGTCTAAAAATCAGCCGCTGTCCTCTTCTGCTCTGCAGAGAGAGAGGATTGACTGACAGACCGGCCCACCAGGTCATGTCTATTTAGACAAAAATAATAATAAAATGGTTTCGGCCAAATTCGGAATCGGCAGGTCAAGCGTTTTAAAGATTGTTAATCGATGATTGACTAGAAAACTCTACTCGGTGCACTTCTACTTCTGCAACTTTGTGTTTTAGTGTTATCATGATGTAAAGCGCTTTGACTGACTGATTGATGATTTGTGCTCAAGATAACACAAAATGGAAAACAAATATTCTGAAAGGCAAATAAATTTCAGATTAAAGCATGCCCTGCACTCACGCAGACACAGAAACCCACAGAGAGGCGCTCGCCTTGCCCAAAACCACCAAGAGGCTCGGCCTGCACCTGCACTTCCCTCCGTCGCTTTGATGTGCCCCAGGAAATGAAAATAAACCTCCCTGCGCTGCATCAATGGGGTGTCAGTTACCCGGACGACAAGTTCTAGAAAGCAGGCTATTAGAGACTCTCTTGAGTACGCTTGTGCAAGACTCGCACATTTAGGCAAACCACACACACACGCTTGTGCACGCACAGAGCCGTGACCCTGGCTGGCAAGAGTCCCATGGTGATTGTGGGCTTGGCCAAACAGAAGAGCCCCTGTCGACACTCGGCCCGTCTGAGCCGCCACGGGCAGCATATGGCAGAGGATGAAGCCAATTGTCCTCTTTACCATCAGCATAGCAGGCGACCCGTTAATAATGGTCACACCCCCGCCCCAGCACGCCCTCTCTGGCCCCCGATGGAGAGGGGCCATCGCCACGGCACCTTCTTTTAGCATAGCATTGATTTAGGAGCCATCAATCATCAGATCACAAAATGATAATGCACTTTTTTTTTCTTTTTTTTTACTCCTGCAGTTCAAGAAGAAATTCAAAAGCAATAAATCCTTATTTTCTATTAACTGAAAGTGTTTTAAGGGCAGGGATATGTATATAGTCCTCCAAGAAGAGCAGCGTTGTAAACACACACACAGAACATCAAGATGTGAGATAAGTGAAACATCAACTTGCTATTCAAGGCCCATGCCTCGCTCTACCGTGGCCAACTCCGGCCACATGCAACCAATTTTCTGCCTCTGTGATCCACGATGTCTGGATGTGGTTAGTCTCTCCGAGATCAAAGCTGCCTTTGATAATGGTTGCAGTGGTGCAGGGACTGCTCCAACGTAGCGGGGTTAAATCAAATAGAAATAGAGGCAATCTGCTTCATGTCAAGATGTTTTTCTGCTGCCAGGCTTGACTGGATTGCACAGAGCAAACAGGAAGTCTCACTGAAGCGTTTTAAAAACAAGCCTTTTTGTCAGCCTAGAACAAGAAGTAAAAGTGAATTTAAAGTTATTGCATCTCGGACAGATTGTGCTCTGTCTTTTTCTGATTTGATCTGTGATTTTTTGATAATTAAATGCATCAAAGTAAAAAAATAAATAAATAAATTTAAGAGTCATATCACCCAATGTTGCACTTCTTTTCTAGTTTGGTAAAAGTCAAAAAGAGATTTTAATGCATAAATTGGGATAATTTTATTGTCATTTTCTGCTAGATTCAAAGCTAACATCTCTATTCCGAAACCTGTTTTATATTTTAATCCTGAGAAGGAAAATAATTTGAATCAGTTAAAACTGGAATTTAATTTTCAGCAAAGAGAAACCTGACTGGTGCATCTGTACAAGATTACTCTGGAGCTGAAAGAGTTCAAGAAAATTTAATTCCTAATGTTGCAACCTTGTAACTTTAAACCAAGTTCACATCTTATTACAGCACTGACTCATCTGAAAGACAAAGCTTTCTCCCTCTGCACCCCAAAACACACACCAGTCATTATCAAATATCCTGTTTAAAGAAGAGAACATCCTCAAAAATCAGACATTCCTCCAACAACTTTCAATTGGCACAAATGTTTATTCAAGTTTCCACTGCAAATGCATTCAAATCTGATGTTGATTCTTGATGTGAAACTCAAGAAATGAACTAACAGAACAGCTAAGAATGCAGCAAACAAACAAACAGACAAACAAACAAACAAACAAACCATGCCCAACCTAATTTATGGTTAATAAAATATGAAGATACTCACTGGCTTCATGTTGTAGCAATACATCAGTGAATTGTTGCCTGTCCCAGAGGCAGGATGAGCACAGTACATAACTCTGTCTGGATCACAACGAGACTCTCAGCGCTCTCCACACAGCTCCTCTGTCCACCTCTTTACTCATGTGTGTGGTGTGTTGTCCACACACACTCCTTCCCCTAACCCACCCCTGCTGGTCGTGCAGCAACCCGCAGACAACTTATGCAAATCAGGGCTGGACCATTTCATCCGGCACAGAGGGGGAGGCCAAGAAATGACGCTTTTGCTTTAAAATGTTACATCATTTATGAGCTTTTCTGCTTCTAAGTGGAAAATTATTACACAAAGAACTCATTATTTTACAATTTGTGGTGGCATGGGTTTTTGTAAGCATAAAAAACATTAATAAATTCACATGAAAACCAAAATAACTAGGGGATTCCCAATCAACGTATGGATATATAACCCCCAAAAATACTTAATTGTATGAGAGATTCTTATTGCTCAGATATCTTCCTGTTTTCATGTCATCTCGCATAAGTGTAAAGTTGAACACACAAGGCTAGAAATCCCTCCTCTGGACCAACAAGCCGTGATGACGCCACCAAGATAATCTCCTGTTAGACAGGTAGAGGTTTCCAGTAAACACTGGATACTACAGCCTTGTCTGACCTACATTCACAAATAGAGCCAGATCTTAATTTGCAGGCACGTGTGGCATGGAGAGCTGGGTTTGGAGGTTATTTGGTCTGTCTGGGTGATCGTCTGCAGCATCTCCTAAAAAGAGTCATTCTTCCCGTATGAGGTCAAATCCACCACACGTATCATTTTTAACCAAAACATATGCAAACAACATTTAAAAAAATACAATTTCATTTGCGTCTTGCATTAAGCATGCCTTCTATATGAGAGAGGGGGTTGAAAAGATGGACTTGGCTCAATGCACAGAGCTACAGTATGGCACCCGGTCCTGGCACGGCTTGGTGTTTTACAGACACCTCACAAGAATCCAATCAAATGATTCCCGCTGGGACAAAAACAAAGTCTTTTCCAAACCACAATACCGACTCTTCAGTAAACACTAACGACAGACTCTAATGCAGCAGAGAGCTGTAATAATAAAATAGTATTTATTTCCTGTTAACACTCGGACTGAAAATAAAACAGTGCAAAAATGCCTAACTCCATTATTTGCTAGGATGTCTTTGAAACCATTTAATCAGTGAGAGATTCAACCGGTTCATGAAACAATACAGATTTTTTTATTCTTGCTCACTTTTTGCTTTGCTTTATTTTTGAAGGGATATTTTCCTTTTTCAGAGAAGTATGACCTAAAGCCCTTCTTAATATGTCTCTACCTGAATGAAGAACATTTTTGCTGCACAAATGTAACAAAAACATTTGACACCAATTCTCCTTAATTTGATTTCTTCAAATCAGACAAAACGTTTGTGCGTCAAAAAATTTTGTTTGTGGTTTTATCAATGTAAAAATATTGGTAACTGTTTCCAGAGGTCGTTAAAGGTCAACCTCCCCGGTGTCCACACACACATTTACAAAATCAAACAAATTTTGAATTAACACTGTAAAACATTTGAGCTACATTTAGTTGTCTATTATCTTTTACTCTTTAAGTCAAATAAATTTATCCAGTTTTAGATTTTGAACCTAAATGTGAGTTTGTGAAAGATAAACTTACAGCAGTAAGTTGTGTTAACTTTTTATTAATTTAGTCAAACCTCCAAGAGTTGAATAAACTAGNAGAATGCTTAGCGGCATGTTTTTGTCTCCTGAGATGGAAGTGCGTTACATTGATCTGACTCTTGTGTTTTATTAAGGGAAATGTTAATTTATTTCCCCCCCCCACCCCACCAGGGGGCTTTTTATGGGCTCTAGTGTCCCTTATTTTGATAGCAGGCTGACAGGAAGGGGGTAAGACATGACGGATCCGGGAGTCGAACCCGCGACGGCCACGTCGAGGACTCAAGGCCTCCAAATGTGGGTTGCGCTAACACCTACGCCACCACGGCACGCCTGGCAAATGTTCATTTTAATGCAATTCTCAGTTAGCAAAGCTTGAGGATAATGTCCTGCTCACACTAAATGTTTCTGAGCTGAATTCATTTGGATGTATTATTCTGAATTATTCTAAAGTAAAATAAGTATTTATTTTAACTTGATATTGTGAGCTAAATAATAGAGAAATGTGGCTCTTTAACTTGGTGAGGGCAGTTTATTTTTATTGCATATTGTGAAATTATTATTTGGTTTAAATTGCAGCATTAAGTTAAAACTCACAATTCAAGATTAATGAAGTTAAAAAACAATGTTTAGACAACTTGTCTCTTGTTGTTAAATCAACTTCATGAACTTTAATTTCTGAGTTAAAACCAAAACAGTTTTCTTGTTGACTTAAATTACATTTTCAAGGCAGCAGGTGGACTTTCATTTTCAAGTTAAACCACCTTCAAATGTTTTACAGTGAATCAACTGCGCTATAAAAACAACGGGACAATGGTTGAGACGGTGGTAGGAATTCGTCCTATAGCAATCGGCAGGTTGCTGGTTTGATTCCTGCTCTGTCGTTGTGACCTTGGTTACTTCACCCGTCTTGCCTGCTGGTGGTGTTGAGAGGATCTGGTGGTGCCGGTACACCTTGCTTCTGTCAGACTGTCCCAGAGCAGCTGTGGCTACTATCCAGTAGCTTTCCACTGTGTGTGTGAATGATATACAAGTAATCTTTCAGCAAATGGAACATTTTTTTAATGTATGTTAGCGATTAATCGATTACTGAATAAGTTGATGATTACTTCAATAATCAATTAGTCATGATTATTTGTTTTATCCCTAGTCAGAATTTTGTTTTGTAGAGTAAAGATGCAGAGGTGCTGGTGTTTGGCATCCAAAAATAAAGACTAACCTAAATCTTTTAAGACTAGAATGATATATTTAGAAACTTCAAATGGTGACAAACACGTGATTTTCCTCCTGATTCAATCTGTCTGCAGGTGAGCTGCTGTCCGCTCAGCTTCCTTAAAGTCAAAGTCTAATCCTGGCGATCCAAACCAGCGCTATCTAGGTTAGCAGGTCACTCACTTCTTCTTCTTCTTCTTTATCAGCGCAATCGTTGGTTGACTTTAACAACTGCATGCTTTTCTTTTCTTTTTACCTAATTAAGGAAGATGTCATAATAAAGCCAAAATATCCAAATGCTGATGTCAGTAAATATATTAGCTGTTTTACAACTAATCCCTGGCAACTGGTGGCTACTGAGTGACCTTCTCCTCTGACAGAGATCAGTCTTCTTATCTGGCACATTAAGCATTCATAACACAAACGTATCTGATCCAAGAGCCAATTTATACAGTCCCCTGACCCTGAACTTTGCATCAATCTTAGTTAATTGCAGTCTTGTCAGAAAAGGGATTATCCAAACAGGTAATGCAAATGTTAATGAGATCATTTTTGCATATCTTTATTTTCCTGTGGTTGAAATGTCACTGGTTCTGACGTTCTGCTATGAAGAATGTCACTCCCGATGGCCCCTTGATACATTGTTGGCCATGAGGAGGTCGGATGCAGAGGAGAAACCAAAACAGAGACGTGGTAAAAATGAAGAAAAATGTATTTCAATGGCAACGTTTTTTGTTTTTTTTTAAACACATTTTCAGTCAGTGTTGTTGCTGTTAAAATTGTATATTTTTACTGCATGACATGCTGTTGCCTCTCCAAGTGTTGTTGGCACTCTGCTGACTGTCATGCGCCTGATTTGACATGGCTTAAATAACTATCTTCCTGCCAGTGATTGGCATTCACACAAGAAGGGGTGAGTGGGACTGGGGAGCAGATGGTGACATTCCACATGACCAAACTGATCAATCAGCATGCTGGGACGCAGGTGCAGCACAGGCGGGCAGCACCACACCATCTATTTCACCATCTACAGGGCACTATAACACATGGGCACCAATCGTGGCACCCTGAGGGTCTGCATGCTCCTCCGTCCCGCTGCGCCAAGGTTGATGACATCAGAGTTTCCCATCCGCTATGCCATGGGACGCCGAGAAAAGGGAGCGTGAAAAAAAAACAAGCATTGGAATAATATCTGCAACAACAGCGTGGTCTGGGGAAGGTTGTATAAGTGACGTCAAAGCAAGGGACTCCCATATTATATATTATTACCAAATATAAGTGAGCTGAGGTGGTATTATTAACTCTGGACCTTTCCCACATTTTGTTACGCTACTAATAGAAACAACA
The DNA here is from genome assembly GCA_903066825.1 of Alfaro cultratus. Classification (NCBI taxonomy): domain Eukaryota; kingdom Metazoa; phylum Chordata; class Actinopteri; order Cyprinodontiformes; family Poeciliidae; genus Alfaro; species Alfaro cultratus. Next base: position 18,880 of record CAEFZX010017688.1, read on the forward strand.
GCATGTTTATAATGCAAAGAAAAATCTGAAATGTGTTGCATATGGAGAACCAGCTTTGGGTAAGTCTCCATCAGCTCTGCAATTTATTTATGAAAAATAGCTCAACCTCTGTCAGGTTGGATGGAGGGTTTTAACATTAAATGGGCTCTGTTATGAAAAATTCACATTTTGCATGTTTTTTTTATACTTCCATTTGGGTCTCAACTGCTTCTAAAAACAGTTATTTTTTTGACAATAAGTGAAAAAATGTCAGGAAAATGAGTTGCTTTGCAACCCTCTCAATTGTTGAGTCACATTCAAGGGGCACTGCGCCGTTACCCAGCAACCCTAACAAATCCAGCCCTGTTACCTAGCAACCTTAGTGTAACTCCAGCACCTTCGGTCAGCTGGTTTTATCGCTATTAGTGCGGTACAATGGCTGCTGAAAAACTTACCATCCAGAAATCTCTTGCTACATTCTTGTTGGTCGTGCAGGAGGCTCCACTTCTGCTGTTCAAAGATGTATTTTTGTATAACTGTTCATTTGTTGGCAGCCATTTTCACCTGCAAGTTGAGGGGGCATTGCCAGCAGTAGCTTCTTTGGATTTAAAGTGACAAGACGCCCTAAAATAGTTCAAAATAGTCAGAACTGATCAGACTAAAATCTCAACATCTAAGAATTACTTTGTGTAAAAAATGTAATGAGTATGTTTTGTATAATCCATAAACCTTTCTCAATCTGTTCAAGAAAGCATAATATGTCACCGTTAGATTTCAAATCTTGCCACAGACTCTCAATTGATTTTACATCTGGACTTTGACTGGACCATTCCATGCTTGTAAGTAACTAATTCCATTGTAACCCAGGCTGCAGTGCTATTCATGGCACAATAACCACAGTAATGTCTAGAAACTGAAGGGTTTTGATATTGTGTTCACGTCACTGCAGACCCAGCACCAATAAACTTATTGATCACGCGCTCCATATTCCCCTCCTTTGTCAACAAAACTTGGAGATACTTAAGCTTCTCCATTTGGACCTTGTAGCGACCTGGAGAGGTCACGACCCCGTGACATTGCTCAAGGCAATGCTCTTGGATTTGGAGGTGTTGATTTTCAGTTGCTTCCTACTGAATACAGTCCACAAAATTAAAGTATCTTATCATACAAGCAGCTATTAAAATGTATTTTGTAAGCAGTTATCAGTCGTCCAAGTTAGTGTTATCTTTTCAAAAAGCAAAAATAGAAAAAGAGAAAAAATGTGATTAGCTTTATAAAACCAGGAAACATGAGAATTTATATTTTGAAGTATTCTGATATATTATTCCAGCGAAACAGTGTGCTAACTAATTAAGTTTATGGTATACTGTTAAATAAGTCATCAATATACTTGAAGATCAAAATGCTTATGAAAGTACATCATTTTCTTGATAAACCAATTGATGTCATTGTTGTTGGCATTTTCAAAACTTTAAATACAGAAATACCAATAGACAGGGGCAAATGGAAGCGAATGATGGGGATAAAGCTAAGGAATGGGTTCCAGCTTAAATTACACACTGGTGGAGTCAATTTACTAATTAGGCAGCTTCTGGAGCCAGTTGTACTTTATTTTAGGAGTATTAAAGTGAAGAGGTCTAATTCAAATGCTCCTCATACTTTTCACATTTTAAATTTTCTAAAAAACAGGAAATTAACGAGTACTTTTCTGCCCACTTCACGTATAAACTTTATATTTGATATAACTGCATAAAAGATCAAGTAAAAAACTGTAAACTGAATCAGTCCAAAAAACCTGAGAAATCATGTTTAGTTTTTAATCCCTTAGTAATATAATAGCTAACAAACTAACTTTTGATTCATTTTTCCAATCTTTTTATTTCCTTTAAGCTTTTTTTAATGAGCATTTAAGTATTTTTGCTAGAAATACACTGAAAAAACAACTTGTTAAGTTATCATGTTGAACAAGTGTGAATACATAAAGTTTGACAAACTTAAAGAGCTCCATTCCCTTAGTGTACAGCTATCATGTTGTTAGCATTATATTTTAATAAGAAAAAGAAGGTGACATGCATTTAGCTGAGTGTGTTGATCAGTTGATGTGTTTTTGCTTTCAGATATTCTAACAATAAAACAAAAATAAATGAAAGTGGATGCATCTTAAAGTTAGCACAGCGTGTGAAGTGTGTGCTGAGGTAAATGGGTTGGCTGTGGTTTCTGATGCATGCTGGCGTGACTCTGTGCCGAGGATCTGCGGCATCTTCAGGATAAGACCTGGACTCAGCAAGCCAATCTCATAGTCTGGCCCGACTGCGGGGGGAAATGGGGGAGGCTGTAAGAGGATTGGACTGGCTGCGGCCGCACGTGAGAGCCAGACTCACCGACTTCTTCGCTGCAGTGACCCAGCCGTCCCACATACACCAACTACAAAGAAAAACAAACAAACTACAACTTCAGGCCGGACACTGGATCCTGGATGACTTGTTGGGTCGCCATGACTGTCCCAGACACGTCCAGTGTTGTTCTGCTATTTCTGCTTAATGCAGATCAGATATCATAGTTTGGTCTTTCCAGGTTTACTTTGTAAACTTTGACTTTTATAGCTTGTTTTGTGTGGTTCACATATGAAAATCAAAGGTTTAGCATTTTATTTAGTCACTATGAATCACAAAATAGGGACAAGCTCCAGAAACTGAATGTATAATAGGACTACAGTGAAAATACTGGCAGCTGTGGTTACCATATAAATCCGTATTTATATGGTCAAATTTACCTTCTAAACACAAATTTTACTGTATTTATACAATAAAACTATGGCAACACAGAATCTTACCATATAAATACGGATTTTACCGTATTTATACGGTAAAATTATGGCAACACAGAATTTTTCCATATAAATGTGGATTTATATGGTAACCACAGCTGCCAGTATTTTACCTTAAATTAGATACTTTATTTTTTACAGTGTATAAGCTATTTTTAAAAGGACTTCAGAGGTAATTGCTTCTGAAGTGTAAAACAAGATTTATTAAAAGCACTAGAAAATCTAAGTAAAGGACACAACCATGAAACTTACCACTAAAGTTGTTTTTTCTGGTGTTAAAATGTATATTCGCATAAAAAATATATATATTTGCAATAAATTACAATATTAAACAAATAGTTTACAGTTTTATTTCTTCAGAATAACTGAATTTATCATTATATACTGTATGTTTCCACTATCATTTGCAGTCATTTGCATTGTTTTGGCCTTTTTTAATTATTTTCCCATTACAACTATTTTTTTTTTCATATGTCTTACTTGCATATTATTTATCTATTTGCTTATTAATCTGGGGGTTAATATAAGGTTTCAAAACCACTGTTTGATGAATGTTTGATGCATTTTGTACAATATTTTCAGATAGGAGTGATATTGTAAGACATGTTTTTATTAAACCATAGTGCTATAAACCCTATCATTATATTTCAAACTAAATACTCAAATGCTCATTAAGAAAATTGCTTAAGGGAAATAAAAAAGGATCGGCAAAATGAAAGGACGTTCATTTTTCTAGCTGTTAAATTACTAAGCAATTCAGAAATAAATTCTGTGTGTTATGGGGTAAAAAAGTGGCTGTCTGGTTGGAAGAAGTGTTGTGTGAATCTTGACATTTGAAGGAATGAGCAAGGGCAAAAACGGTGTTCATAAGCCCTTCCACAATAAATCAGAAGTGACAGAAGATTGACAGTAAAACAAATCAGTCCAGAATAGCCACCGACTGGAGGTCAAAGATGAAGAGAGAAAACGACTAACAAGGAAAAACAACATTTTGTTCTTATTTAGAGGAGGTAGCACCGTTCATCATCTCCGCTTGATGTGGAACTTGGACAAATGTAATATATGCAGGTGTGTTGCAAAGAGATGAGCACATTAACAGAGAACATTTTGGATGTTCAATAAATCAGACATTTTTTAAAAATGACTGTCCAGAACAATAACAAAAATTAATACTTCTCAATAAAAATTGTAATGTTGCAATGTAAAAGACCAAAAGCAGAATAAAATACACAGAACGCCTGATGTTTGACATGTATAAACTTTTTCTCCTACTTTATTCTCAGCTCAACATTTTTTCATTTACTTTAGCATTTTACAAAAAATAAATGAGTTCAAACGCAAGCAATACACTCAAATAAATCATTTAAAAAATGTACTCTTAATATTTTTTGTTCAGTATGATTACAAAGGATTGTATTTATCTATTTTTATTTTTATTTTAGTTTTTTTTAAAAAGGAAACCTTTTTGCAGCCCAACAGGGACTCATTATTTTTATATACCTTTGATTGGATGTAGAATAAATTAAAATATACTGGATATTGTAGTCACTGAGGCAAAAAGATAACAACAAAAAACTATGACAGGATTTAAGGAGCTCTCTTTAAACTCCACAAAAATGACTCTAGTAAACATTTACCCAAAATGCTCAGTGACAAACTTAAAGTCTTTTCTAATGTTATTTTAATGCACTCACCATCAAAGGTGGAGAACCACATAGATGTGTACTGAGCCCCTTTCTGTACGTATTAAACACTAATGAATGTAATTTACCAACCAACTATTCTTTAAATTCTCCACTGACAATGTTCACAAATTACCAATTTAATATATGAGAAACAAAGTCCATCAGTTTATAATGTAATACATATATATTTTACTTTAATGTCAACAAAACAGAACAAATAATCCCTCACTCCAACAGCGCAGTACTATAGAGAACTATAGTACTGGAAATGGTGGAAAACATGAAATATTTCAGATTCATTGGATAATAAACTCACTTTAGAGCTGTAAATGTGGTGAAATGTGTTCATTCTAAGCATTAATTTGTAGTTTTGAAAATAATTACACATACTATTGACATTTGTATTTATCAGAAATGTAAAAGGAAAAAAAGAAAATCATATTCCTTCCTTCCCTTCCCAGAAGTAGTTCATAATTCTTTACAGTCGTTCATTACATTTGTTTGTATACATAAAGTGTCTCAGATGACACACAGTATACTGAAAAATGTTTAAAACTGTTACTTGATTTAATCGTTTTCAATTCAAAATCTGTGGCAAAAATATTTGCTTAGGCCTTGTTTGTGAGGCTATAATAATCAGCTATTTCAAACACTTTAAATTGCATGTTAATAATTTACTTGACCAAACAGTTTGAAAGACTGAACTTGTTTTCCGTTTTGTCTAATTTCTCATTTTCATTTTTAGACTCTCTTTTGTGTTTAATATTATTACTTTTATTATATATTATAGTACGCAACAGACTTATCTTTAGGCTTTTTAACCCTATAATCAGTAGCATATTTGTGCCAAACTACAAACTTTGAAGGGGAAAAGCCAGGATCAGCAGAAAAAAAATCTAATGGAGTCATGCCCATTATTTTTCTTATTTTGTTGAGAATTTTATTTTATCCTCTGGGAAAAACTCGTCATAAATGTTTTCCATTCATGCGTTCTCCATGTACTGTTTGTTTGTTGCTATATCTGAAGCAGAGTGGTGTAGCAGTACGCGTTTCCACCAACAGATGGCAGCATAAAGGAAGTCTCTGAATAAACCTTTATTTATTTATTGGGGTTTGTTTTTATGACCTGGTGCCTTCATTCTTTTAAAAAATTCCGCGTTTATCAACAATACAACTGCGCACATGTCATTTTCCAACAATTTTGTGGCGATAAAAATCAAAAGTTGTTGTTATTTAACTGACATGTGACTAAATCGCGTCTATTTTAGATCTGTTAATAATGAGCATTATATTTAGATCTCGGGCAGATTGTTTAAAATCAGAATAATCTTTCGGATTACTCCTTTTCTTCAAGAACTGACACGCAGATTTCAATCGGATGAAAAAAATTGATTAATCAGTTTGATGAGCAAAGACAGTTTTAGAATATATACCTGCAAAAGCAGCTTCCGTTTTTAATTTCAGTCTGACCAATTTTACTAGTGAATAATCTTAGTCAGAGGCATAAGCAGACACCGGGATCAACATAAATAGCTATAGCTGCCCGTGTTCATGGTGTAATGATATCATCCCGACTGTTTACCCGTCATTGTCACTATCTGATCAAGCAGCTTCCTGCAGCAGCGCCACTTCTGGCTGACAGCGGAACTGCAGGAGGTCAAGTCAGGCACGACAGAGCTGCAACTTCCTGGCTGAAACTTGCTAAAATAAAACACAAGATTACGATAATAATCCAGGGTGTATTCAAAGTTACAGGGGCAAAACTCGCTTAATGTGTTTATGTAAGGCTACATATATGATAATCATATTACAAAAAAACTCTTCACTTCAAAAACAAAGAGAAAGAATCCAAATACATCTACTCTATCAAACTAAAAATGGCAAATATGTTTGAAATAACTGTGTTCTTCAACTCCCAATGGTTACCTCGAAAGAAAAGCAACCATTTTTAAGTGTAAAAAACTTCCAAGAGCTCAACTTTTTCAAGAACCTGTGCAGTTAAACATATTAACTTGTTTTAATCATTGTGAAACACATATAAGTCAGAATATGGTCCAAAAAGGTACATCCAGCAAGCTTCATTAGCAGAAGAGTATTAGCTATTTGCCTAAGCTTGTTGTTTTTGTAAAAACAAACAAACAAAAAAAGTTCAAGCTTGTTTTTAAGTATTCTTTAGCAAGAGATAAAAGATGTATTGCTGTTCTTATTTGATTAAAATTACTGGATACATAAATCAGTTTCATTTTGGTCTCTGAAATACCAACATTCCCTCATAACTTTATATTCTGGTTCATCTGATGATGTGATTTTTAAATATTAAATAATTGATCGTTTGATATGCACTCGAGTTACCAAATATTTTTTTTACTTTTACTTGAGTACAAATTTTGGGTACATCTGGAAGTTATACAGCAACCAAGGTTGATTAGGAACCAGCTAGATTTACTCAATAACATTTACTTGTGTAGCATTTAAAAAATAAAATAAAATAAAAAAATCAGAAGTAGTTTTATTATATTTTTACTTGTTCTTGAGTAATTTTATCATGAAGTATCTCCACTCTTACTTGAGTGACATTTCTGGATTCTCTACCCACCGAATGAAAAACAAAAAAAATCACCAGACACGGACACACACCTGCAGTTTCATAAGTTTTACACAGAAAAAAAAGAATATATATATATATATATATAATTTTTTTTCTTTTGTCTGATTTTGTTACTTTGTAATTGTGTAATTAATATAAATTATTTTCATTTTGCTCTCACCAATATTTCCACATAACTTTAAATTTTGGTTCGTTTGATTATGTACATTTTAGATATTACTCAGTCCTCTAATTACCTTTTTTTTTTTTTTTTACTCTACATGTGTAATTTGTAGAGTTACAAATTACTTTTACTTGAATTTAAAAAATAGATTGAAGTGGTGCTACTCTTACTTCAGTCAAATCTTTTGGCTACCCTCTGGTGTCCAGTTTGAAAAACAATAAAATATCATATAACTAAACGTAAAAATATTTCTTGACCTCACCTTCAGTGTGCGTGAAGTTGATTTTGAGTCCTGTTCTCCTTTCAGGAAGCATTTCCGCTCTTGCATGCGGGTTTTTGCGTGCAGCTTGACGCAGCCAGCCCTGTCTGTAGCTGCTTGCTGGCTGCTGCAGGCGTGCTATTTTGCAGCAGCGGAGACACCTCTGCGAAATGCCTTTTGTATGCCCGGCTGGTGCTTTTTCGCTGTTTGTTTTTTTTCTTTTTGGTTTCGTGAGGGGTCTTATCACAGTGTTTCTGTAGCCATGCTCTGCGCTGGGTCCGGCGGGGCTGTCCTAGCTGACTGAGCCGCTCCGGCAGGCAGCGGTGGGTCCGGGTGCAGCGCACAGCCGGGGGATGAGGCCTACTTGTTAAAGCTCCCCCACCACCCCACCGTCGCGATGGCTGATGATCAACAACAACCTGGTCAGAAGCCTGCCTCGGGATTAGGCTCTCTTCCAGCGCTGGTGCCAGGACTCCAAGGGCCCGAGGCCAACGCGTTGCAGTTCAAAATAAAGAATTCAATTTGGTAAGGATGGTGCTGATCCATCAAAAGCTAGCCTCACAATCATCATATCTGACCATGGTGGAGGTAGGGAGGCAGTGATCTGCACAAAGCGGCCGAGAATTACACGCGTTTCCCCGAGCTAGCCTCGGTTTCTCCACCGGAACACGCATGCAGGGATCCGGAGACGGTGTCCGGGTTCGGGGTGATGCGGTAACAAGGCGGTAGAGACGGGCAGGTAGCAGCTCTGATCATTAGCATGGAGCCATAGGAGGCCATGTTATAATAGATGACACCAACCCCACCGGTGGTGCTGATGCTCAGGATGATGACAGGTGTCAAAGCAGAATGCTGCTGCACACACTCGGCCTCACTCTGATTTTCGCCGTGCTGCACACATGCCTGCACATTATTTATGTAATTATTAAAAGATGTGTTTGCTTTAATCATGTTTAGCCTGATTTCTGCTGTGCAACATCTGAATACCCAAATAGAATGCTTTTAAAAGCAATCCCTATATATGTATATATGTAAATTTAATTCAGTAAGTAGGTAATAAACAAAGTGATAGTTTAAGGCAGGGAAGGGCGATATAGGTTTAAACTTTATTGTGATGATTAGGGGTGCACCGCTTGCCGCAATAAGCAATAAATCAATTTATCGCATGAGTTCAATAATTTCCACTTGCATGATTTATTGAAAAATATTCTTCAGTCTGATAAGCTGGTCTCAACTAATTGAAGGATAATTTTATTTAGAGAGATTTTATATGTTGTTTCTGTTGTTTTGTTTACTTATTTTGGATATTTAAAATGTCTTCCAGTTAAGTGTTAAATGTTCATTAGAATTTAAAGTTTATTGATCTCTGAGAATGTGTTCTTGCATTATTTATGATATTGTATTGTATTACTTGAAAATGGTCTCAAAACAACAATATTATCGTTTATCGAAATAACTTTTAGGACAATTTATCATCCAGCAGATTGGTGGATGTTATCAGCATATCGCCACACTCCTAAAATTAAGAAAACTGGGACCATTTTATTGGTTGGTGGATTTATCAACGCTCTCTAATTGTGACAAAAATAAAAGTGACCATAGGAAGTATTTATTGTTACTGTAACTGTATGGCTGCAACTTTGTGTTTATAGCCTCCAAAACCCTAAAACCTGCTCTTGAAAAACATTTCCATTTGTAATATGCTTCCATAGGACAACAATCACATCAAAAATGCGATTTGTTATTACTAAATTGCAAATTGTAACTGCGTTTAATTATATTTTCAGGTTTATTTATATTTATTGATGGTTTTAGTGAACAAACAGTGGAAAAAATAGTAAAATCAACAGTACAGACAATGTTGAAGGGTTTAAACATCATCACCTGGGATATATTGACAACATTAAATCAATATATGGTAATAAGAAATTTATCTCAATAAATAGTAAACTATAGGATAGATTGTTTATCATTTAATTGGGTTTCTGGTATGAAAAGAGATTTGTTGTTGTTGCTGTTCTTAGATAAACAACACAATACTGTATTGTATTGTGAAAAATTTCTTATAAGAATTTATGTTTATTGTCAAGATAAATTTCACTTATTGGTGTTAAATAAAAAACAAACCAAAACTGTTTTGTTTTTGTTTTTTGTTGTGATCAGAAATGTTATTTTTGTTATTTTCTAAACTGTTTCCTGAAAGCATCAATTAATATCAGTACATTTAAAGTATGATTAAATGCAGTTAGTCTGTGCAGTTTGCTGATATAAATCACTTTTTAAGTAAGTGGTGTAGTAAAGAAGCCAATTATAAATTGATTTATTTTTTCAAGAACAATATTTGTGCATCTGTGTCATGGAGTCACAGCCTTTCAGTTACCTATAAAAATAAGTAATAAGTACTTGTTGTTTTTTGTATCATAATCCTTATTGTTATCACAATAGTACCACAAAATATCGTGATTAAGTCCTAAATCCATATTGCCCACCAATATTATATTGCCTTTCATTTTCTTTAAATATTCATCATCCTTTTCATGAATGAAAGTTTTTGATATCCACTGTAGAGATAGTTTTTTAAAATTATATTCACCCAAAGGTTTGTCATCAGTTCCTCTGAGGATTGGAGAATATAATAATTCATAAATCCTGAATTTTTCACATTCGAGGCGCATTTGTTGTTCTTAAAATACAACACATAGCAAATAATAGTCTTATTTATAGTAATTTCTGAGCTTTTACTGTTTTTTTGATTATATTTTGTTGGATTAAGGTTCATTCAGTAAGAAAAATACAATAGTATTCTGGCATTTACATCAAAATGCAAAACATTTATAACATGTTCTAACTCTGCTTGTTTTCAAACAGAAAATGCAACACACTGCTAAAATAATGTGACATGTTGATTATTTGTGCATATATATATATATACATATATATATATATAACACATGAAGTAGTTTTCAAGTGTGTTTAAGTAAAACTCAACACCTTGTTAATGTTTTGTTGTTAATAAAGTAAAACAAATTTAAATAATCAGCCCTTAATTCAGCATTTTAAATGTTTTAAAGTAGGGCTACTTGATAATTGTTGATTATTTTAACAACAATAACACCCAATTTTTCCTCCCGCTTCTGTCTTTTTTCTAACTTTTCCAGTATCCTGATCTCCTCACTGCTCCTCTTAATTTTGATCTTGTCTCTAAAATTTTTCAGCAGCTCCATTCAAAACTTTAAATCCTCAAAGTCGATTTGAATTCAATTAAAAAAATACTTCCCAAAAGGAATCTAAATGTTTTCATAGCTCATATCGTCCAAATATCTTCAGAGTTGTCATAAATGGTGAAGCTGTAGGCAGGAGGGATCTCCAGTAGCAGTCAGTCTTGCAACAATTCTGAAGAGGCCTCTGACCGAAGACAGTCTAATTTAGGTATCACTTGAGCGTCAGAGATGCTAGTTAGCTGCTCTCATTTGTAAAAACAACAACCTGTTGCCATAGTTACCCATCATCGAGCACAGCTTCACTGCATTCAAAGCTAGAAGGAATAAGAAAATGTTTACAAAAGAGCAAAGAAGAAAAGATACATGAACTGTTGTAATAAATTAAAGTGATTGTGATGCAAATTGTTCTGATATTGTTTTCTTTCTCATTGTAGCAAATCTGTACAATCAAAAGTGGACAGCATATTGGTAAGTATATGTTTTTTCCCTTTAATATCTCATCATTTTACATCAAATATTACATTATAATATACTAACCCGAACATGTTGATGTTTATTGTAATTTTTCAAATAAGCTAACTCATTGAACAAATTTTATATTTTAGTTATTATAACTTTTATTTTATTTTATTAAAAAATCTAATTCAAAATGTTTTTATTTATAATAAATGTATTTATTCAAATGCATAAATACATTTCTTTATTCAAATAACACATTTATTTGTTTATTTATTCATTCAAATAAATATTTTATTTATGTATTCCAGTAAATAATTAATTATTTATTTGAATAAATACAAATTAATACATTAATAATAATTAATAGCATAGAAGTATTTTAATTTCGACCTATGTATGTAGAGTTTGGCAGCCCTCCGTTCTAACACTCCTAAAATACATTTACATAAATACATTTTACTTCTATAAATCAAATTAAAAAAATTAGATTTAATAAAATTTAAACTTTACTTCATTATTTAATCAGATTTATTTGAATAAATAAATACAGCGTATTTATTAATGTTTTGTATACTAATTAATTTATTAATTTAGCAGTATTTTACAAATATATACACCTTTTAGTTGTATAAATCTTCAAATATGTTTTATACATTGTATAAAAATATATTTTTATTTGTGGTTTTTGATGCTTTCTGTTTCTGCATGTTTGTTTATGAATGTTTGCAGGTTTATTTTTAGGATTTCTAATCAGAAAAAGCAACACGTTTCTCCTCTACTGGCTCTATTTGTGAACATTTAGGTTTGTATTTGTTGCAGCTGAAGTGGATCACAGATGTTTTTCTCTACAAAGCGGGAACGGTGACATCAAAGCGACGTGATCACGCTTTGTCTATTTTTTCTCACACAAATAAAATAAAAAGTATTTTAATTTCGACCGAAATGCGTAAAGTTTGGCAGCCCTCCGTTCTGTTACTCCTAAAACCTGATCCATCGCTTGGCTCCTCTGATGCGAAAACATCAAACGCGATTCGAATGACGCGATTCTAAAATGAGACGTGGAAGAGGCGGATTCTGTCTTTTGTTTCCTGGATTCAAATAAATAAAACATCTCTAATATATGAATGCATTCATGTTTTTTTCAGATGTGGAAGAAACACGGTTCCGACACAATCTGGAAAATTATTTAATCTGATTTATTTTTCTTGTCTGGAAAGAAAATGGAGAAAAGAAAATCAGGGTTTAAAAAGCAAGTTTGCTTTTTCAGACTTTATTGTAATTTTTGTGTCCTTACTTTCTTTCCTTTTGTTTTCCCTCTTTCTTTATTTATGTTCTTCTCTTCTTCCTTGTGTTCTTCATTTCTTGCATCCGTCCTTCCCTCCTTCCATCTTTGTGTCCTTCCTTTGCTTCCTCTCTCCCTTACGTCCTTCCTTTTTCCTGTTTTTCATTTCCTTATTTTTCTTCCTTAACCTTTGTGTCCTACTCGTCTTCTTTCTGTTTTTCCTTCCTTCTATGTTTTGTTGTAGCCTCTCTTAGTTCTATCTGTCCATTCTTCATTCCTTATGTACTGAAAATACTTTGTCAGAAGTAAAACATTAACAGTGTGGATCTTTTCAAATATAATCCAGTAAATATTTCTTCATTCCCTTTAACAGAATTTTAAGAGATATTTCCAGGAATATTGTTTCATACATTCAGCGATATTTCAATGTTTTTAACTGGTTGAATAAAAAATAAAAGTTAAAATTTCTCCCACAAACTTAAACTTTTAAAACTGCCCCTGAAGCCTTTTGCTTTAGTAATTTATAACTGAGGCCTGCTGTCGTTTCCAAACAGGATGTGCGACTCGTTTTAAACGGCGTTTTCAGTCTCGTCTGATTGGCTGATGGCTCGTTCATCTGGGTTCTCATGGCAACAAAAAGGCAAACAGACGAGTGAGAGGCGATATGAACCCATTCTTAGAAATTCAGCTGAAGGCCAGTCGGGGTACTCAGATGGTTCTGCAATCTTGAGTATTTTTATATCGCTGATATTTAAACACTAAAGCAGCTAGCTGCTAAATTCACAGTAAATTTGCCGTAAAATCGCCTTATAATTTCCTTAAATAGATCAGTTTTTATAAATTAGTTTGGTTATTTAATTTGACTGTGCTGTAATATACTTTAGATAAAACCAGATTTGAATCTGTGTGTATAATTAGATTGTTTGAAACTGATTTGATGTAATAATTGAGCCTGTTTTATTTTAGATGACATTTATTTTGATTTGCATCTATATAAACATAACACACTAAATTTAAAGTTCTGAACAGAGGAAAATAAACCAATGTTTACGGAAAAACTGACTTTTCCTGTTGCTTCAAATATACAATCAGAGAAAAAGAGAGAAAGAAAGGACACAAGAAAAGAGAGAAGGATAGATTGAAGGAAGGAAGGAGGGAGGGAAGGAATCAAGGAGAAATTTGAGTTAGGAAGGTCACAATTAAGAAAGAAAGAAAGGAAGGAAGAACACAATGGATGACATAAGGAAGAAAAGATTTAGGGATATAAGGAAGAAAAATGAAACACAAAATGAAGGAAGGAAAGAGATAATTGAACTAGGAAGGACACAATAAAGAAAGAGCAATGAAGGAAAGACAATGAAGAGCATAGGGAAGGAAGGAAGGAACGAAGGAACGAAGGAAGGAAGAGAAGAAGGAACGAAGGGACAAAAGAGGAAAAATTGAGGGACATAAGGAAGAAAAAGAAAAATGGAAGTAAGGAAGGAATGAAGAAAGGGAGGACACAATAATGCACACGAGGAAGGAAGGACAGAACATCAGCAAAAAAGGAAAGAAGGGCACAGAAAAAGAAAAGGAAAGGAATGAAGGAAAGAAGAGATAATTAGAAAGAAGGGTAGAGGAAGGAATATTGGGCATGTTGAAGGACAGAATGAAAGGTGGTAAAAAGGGAAAGGAAGTATCTGAGGAAGGGAGGAAGGACACAGAATGAAGGATGAAGAAAAGGACAAAATTTAGACGATAAAATCTGGAAATACAAAAACTCTAAATTGCTTTAAATTCTCCAAACTTCTTCAGGTTCTGTAAGAATTTGGAAGCAAATTAAAAGGTGATAAATTACTTTTTATGTCATGTTTATTTAAACAATCGCTTCTTTGTGTTGTTTTAATTTTTTACAGCAAGATGTTGAGAAGTTTACAGACATCGAAAAGCTCTACCTCTACCTTAAGTTGCCTTCTGGTCCCAGCAGTGGCAACGATAAAAGGTAGGAAACACAACAAACGAAAGTTTAACTCTTTGCTTCTTCCTCACAGGAAATCCTTTTTATTAATTTCTTTTACATTTTTGAACTGTGTGTCATTTCTGCCCGCTATTAAAATCCCCGTTCACTGGCTAAAATCAAGCTGAACAAGTTTAATGGCAGCTTTATTTCCTATTCGCCACATTTATTTATTTATTCTTTTTTTACCTTTTTTGCTGCATCATTTTTGATTATCAGTATGAACCAAAACACTGAAATATCTCTAGATCCTGCTCTATACCTAGCTGTTTGTGTGTCATTTGTTTCCCCATATCTATTCATCACCCCGACCCCCAAATTCTGCCCATTTGGACTGGGAATGAGAGGGGGTCCTCTACTGCTGGATTATGGTATTACAGTTTCTGTACTCGCAAGAAAAATGATGCGAAGCAGTCTAGGACTCGCCACACTCACCAGACTTCTCTTTTGTTTTGGCCCCTTTTCAGTGATCAGAGTTCCATGTCGTCGAGCCGTACTCAACAGATGTATGCATTCAACTGGATACGCAATCACCTAGAAGAGCACCCGGAGACGTCCCTCCCCAAGCAAGAGGTGTACGACGAATACAAGTGGGTGAAGAGAGAGAAATACGCAGAAAATTTATTTTATTTTAATGAGAAGTGATGTAAAAAACAATCTGGTTTTGTTCAGGAGCTATTGTGACAATCTTGGCTACAATCCACTGAGTGCTGCAGACTTTGGGAAGATCATGAAGAATGTCTTTCCCAACATGAAGGCACGTCGTCTGGGCATGAGGGGAAAATCCAAATATCCTTACAATCAAATCAATATGTTCAAACACTGAATGAATGTTTATTTATTGCACATGTCCAATTTCAGATTTTGTAAAGTTAATTGCTATAATTTAACAGTATTCTTCTTTCCAGATTTCTTACAGTGATCAGTACACTGCAAAAACACAAAGTCGTACCTAGTATTTTTGATTTAGTTTGTGTTGCAAATATCTTATTACACGTGAAAAAAGACAAGCTAGCAACTTTTCAGCAAGTTGTAGGATCTTGTTTTAAGTCAATAATTCTTCAATATTGGTAAAATACCAATATTTTATCAGATAAAATGTCCTATTTTATTTGATAAAATAAAATATGTTATTTGTTTATCAAAGCAAATAAAATATATATTTTTATTTATTTGTTCTACATTTTTTATGTATATACTGTGTATATATATATATATGTGTATTTTTTTTCACATTATTACGACTTTTTTCGATTTACTGTTGTCGTGAAATGACTATTTTTCTATTACAAAGAAAAATAGTAATTTTTCATTTACATTTACATCATTTACATTTCTTGGTGCACCAATACACCAAGAAATGTATTGGTGCCTCCTACATTTCATAGTGGTTTCAGGTTTGTGACAACCTGAGAACCTTGGTTCTCCTCGGTTTGGATCCGACTCTTTTTCTGAAGCCTTAACTCCTTCGCACATACTGCTACAGCGGGTTAAGAAAGAAAGCTTTTGTTCACATGCCATCCCTACCCAACCTGGATCTGCAGAAATCTGGTGACGGGGTGAGTTGCAACAAATCTCGCTTGACTCAAACCTTCCTAAACCATTTCAGTATTCCTGAACCGGCTCTGCTGCTGTTTGGACAGTGTGAGCTGATGGAGTCAACCGGTCAGTCTCCCAGCGCCGAGGATGAGATGAGATCCGCGGCCTGTGGGCTGGTGTGTGAGTGGGCTCAGAAGGTGCTCAGCCGTCAGTTTGACAGCGTGGAGGACCTGGCTCGCTTCCTGCTCAACAGTCACTACATTGGTACAAAGTCCATGGCTGCTCTCACTGTTATGACTGGAACACCCACAGGTAGAATACCCGCTGCAGGGATGGTATCTGTTTGTGTATGTTGGACGCTCACTCTGCCGATGCTAGAAAAAAAGCGGACTGACTGGTTTACATTCTTTTAATGACTTCAGATGGTTGCTGCTGTATGCACAATATTTTTAAAGCAATTTACAGATAAACAGAAGGGTTTTTTTTGCTATGAATACATCCTCTTCCATTATTATCTGCAAAAAAACACAAATAAAGCAGATAATATTATTATTGAAAGAGTCAGGCAAATATAAATTTTTACTGTAATAATCAGCATGACTTATCCAAAATCTGAGTTGTTTTTTACTTTGGCACCAAATTTATATCTCTTCCAAACATCAACCATAAACTTTTTTACAGTAGTTAATTTATTTATCTTCACTATAAGTATAATATGTGACTATTTCCACATATCATCAACATAATTGACGTGTAGCTAAGAAATTTTGTTATTTTGTTTTGAATTTTGACATTTACTGATTGACACAGAAGTAGAATTCTTAGAGTTTAAATTCAAAATTTTGTGAAAAAAGTGAGAATTTTGAGATTAAAATCAGGTTTTATTTACATGAAGCAGATCAGACAGGAAATGAACAGACAGAAGTGTGGAAGACATTCAGCAAATTTATGAAAATGTAATTTTGACATGAGTAATGGGTCTGATCTCTATAGATTCTTCTTGAACTGTTCTTGCCTTGACAGGAATGAAGACCCCAACTCCAGCCTCTGCATTTGTTCCCACTGCTGAGGCAAACTCTTTCCAGCCCCAAGTGAAGACCCTGGCGTCGCCCTCTGTTGACGCAAAGCAGCAACTGCAGCGCAAAATCCAGAAGAAGCAGCAGGAGCAGAAGCTTCACTCACCACTGCCCAATGAGACCCAGATGAAGCGGACAGAGGCCAGTACGCCCGGACCCACCATCCCCTGTGGCAGTCCTGCTCTGCTGTCCCCTCAGCCAACCATAGGAATCGTAGTAGCAGCCGTCCCCAGCCCAGTCCCGGTACATGCCCTGACTTTTTCTCCATTTTTTATCTCCAGAGTAGGACTGCGATTATTTTAGTCATCACGCTGCAAAAACACCAAAGCGTACCAACTACTTGGAGTCTAGTTTCTAGTGCAGATATCTTAGTACACTTGAAATGAGACTAAATCAACTTAAAAGTAACTTTTTATCAGGACATAGAGGCCTGTTTTACGTAAATAATTCCTATATGTTAATGAAAAAGTGCTAGTTCCATTGGCAGATTATCTCATTCACAAGACATTTTTTCCATGTTATAAGTGAAATAACCTGCCAATGGAACGAGTACTTTTTCATCAATATTAAGAGATTGTTTCCTTAAAAACAGCTGGCTAAAGATTGCTGAAAAGTTACTTTTTAGTTAGTTTGTTTCATTTCAAGTGTTCTAAGATATTTGCACTAGAAACTAGGCCGAAAATACTTAAGACTTGGTGTTTTTGCAGTGCACTCCATAGTGAAAAACTTGTCAGAAATGAAAGCGTAGTTCAACACCGATAATCATCGTGCTGGAATACAGTGCGCTACCTAGTAAAACATAATTTAATGAAGCCTAAAGGAGTTTTATGAATAAAAGCACTCAAATCATTTGATGAATCGTGACAGCCCTACTCCAGAGATGTGGTTTATGTGTATAAGTGTACCAATAAATGGTGTTTTGTTCCTCAGGTACAGAGAAACAGGCAGTTGATGACCTCACCGAGCCCTGTGGGGACAGCGGAAGGAAAAGTGTTGCCTGTAAACTTCCAGGTTGTCACTCAGTCTCTCAAACAGTCTCCCAAAACACCCCAGAATGTCCCAGCAAGTCCCGTGGGAGACAGATTGGCACGACATGGCACGCGGTACGCCCAAATCCTTCCCAAGCCCTCTGCCACGAGTGCCATAACCCTGCGCTCTCCACCCACGCTGCTCATCACCAACAGCCCCATAAAGACAGTAATGCCCTCTCCCCACGTCAGCTCTGTCAACGTGGTGAAAATGACGGCTATTGCTCTGGCCCCCAGCAGCAGCAGTAACAGCAGTGTGCGACCAGCCTCTGCCGGTGTGAGCGTCGCAGCTGCTTTGGACGATTCCCAGCTGTCCCAGAGCGGGAATTCGGCAGCTCCCCAGTCTCCTGCAGTCAAACCTGCTGCAACATTGACCCCAACCCTCTCTGTGGACGCCAAAGGGTTGTCTGACGCTGGAAGTGACAATAATTCCTTGTCTGGGGCAGAGAAACATGTTGGAGGAGCCAAAGAGGAGAAGATGGTAAAATTCAGAGCTGCAAGTGAGCCAAGCTTTTTGGTTAAATGTTCCCCAGGACCAGAGAAAGGGTTGCGGACAAAGAGTGACTCCGCCTCCCCTCCCAGCTCTGCATCTGGGACTCAGGACAGCAATAACAGTAACTGCCATGACAGTACTTTGTACTTGACTGTTGATAATCAGAACTCCAATGGCAACACGACGTCCAACGGCTCGTCCACTGTTACTCTCACATCTAAGGATGCCTGCCTAGATGCCAAGAGCCCCAGGAAGCGAGCAGCGGGGGAATCCCACGTTATTCCTGTCAAGAGGGTGTTTATCTCCCAGCAACCGGTTGCTGTCATTGACAATCCCAAACCTGGGTTGAACACTGCAATGAAGAGAATTCCCAGACCAGGAACCCCTGCGAGACCAGAGAGTGCCCCCTGCAAAGGGATTGCCAAACACACAGCGTTGGGGCCCACACAGATCCTTGCACTTACAGACGCACCTCTCACACACACCGAGGGAACGCAGACTGCCGCGAAACAGCAAGATTCAAAACACGAGGACCATTCCATCGCTGTGGATCCCTCTGCTGGACCAGCAGGAAGCAACTTGTCCGACCACACGCTGCTGCAACAGATCACCGGGGACCCTCGTGCCGTTACAGCCAACTCAGGACCACACGAAGCCTCTGTGAGCGATTTAAAGAGCACAATATGGGAGCCTCAGCATATACCAGCAGAACACAAACAGGCTCCCACTGACCAGCTCTCCATGATGGCTCAACCGTCCGATGCCTCAGGCCAGCTCACCCTCACGCAGATGGTCGACTTTGCCAGTTCTCAGCCAAACATGGAGTACTTCTCGTTCAACGATGACGACATGACGCAGGATAGCATTGTGGAAGAGCTGGTCCAGATGGAGGAGCAGATGAAGCTGAAGGGCCTCTTTGGGAACTGTGTTGACGTGTCCGGGTTGCAGGGTCAGTCGGCCGGCGGTCAGGGCTCTATCCTCGCCCCCCATCAAACCAGTTCGACCTTCTACCACTCGACTCACAGCAGCACCACCCCTGTTCAGACCCCCACCCCGACTCCAACACCCACCCCGACGCCAACTCCCACTTCTGAGATGACGCTCGCGCACAGCCTGACCCGAGAGAGCCCCTGCTCCCGAATGGCTCCTGTCACCCCCGTAGATGGAGCAATGGGCCGGCACACTCCAATTAGCACGCCGCTGTCCAACTGCAGCAGCAGCGTGCCGCCGAGCCCCGTGGAGTGCAGGAACCCTTTTGCTTTCACTCCCATAAATTCGAGCATCACGGGATATCATGATGCGAGTATCGTCTCCAGCAGCCCTGTCAAACCCATGCAAAGGCCCATGGCGACTCACCCTGACAAGGCCAAGCTGGAGTGGATCAACAACCGTTACAACAGTAACTCTGCCGGACCTCTGTCTAACCACAGCATCGGCATTCTGCCAAGCTACCAAGACCTGGTGGACGATCAGTTTCGCAAACCTCACGCATTTGCAATTCCTGGCCAGTCGTTCCAGTCTCAGGCGAGACAGGACGGCGCTCACTTTGGACGCATTACTCCAATTTCTCCAGTGCAGCAGCAGCAAACACAGCAGCAGCAGGCAAGTGGTGTAACGACTCCCACCAAGCAGGAGAGTTTTGCCGTACCTGCACCGCTAGACAACAAGGCTTCCGCCTCAACTGCCTCCAACACTTTCCGCTGCCGCAGCGTTAGTCCCGCTGTGCGGCAGAGGAACTTCAGCGGTAATACTAACCCTCCAGCCACCACCACGAGCACCACAACAACGACTCGAGCCGTGGTCTCACCCTTTAACTCCCCCATAACCTCGGAGGTTCTTAGCATCCTGTCCAACAGCCAGACTGTCAGCTCTGTGCATAGCATGGTGCAGCGCAGCCAGTCCGTACCTCTGAACATCATGATGCAGAGCGAGATGCTGCCTGTGCAGGGTCAGAGTAACACCGCCAAGATCACCAGCGTCCTCCTCAGCAAGATGGAAGCAGACGGAGACGACTCCGTCCGTGGTCTGGGCATCAACAACCTCCCCTCTAATTACACGGCCCGCATGAACCTCACCCAGATTCTAGAGACGTCTCCGAGCTTCTCGGGAGGAACCACGTCCCAGAATCAGCTGCCCGTCAGCTCCAGCCCTGCTGCCTTTGAGCTCCAGCAGCATGGCTACCTCACAGCTGGGGACTCTCAAGCACAAGCAGGTCCCAGTGAGCAAGACCAGCACCAGCAGCAGCAGCTCCGAGAAGATCCCGCGCAGACACAACCGCAGCTCCTCCTCCAGAGCACACAGCAGCAGGAGGCGGAGGATGAACAGCAGCAACTCGATTTCAACAACACTGTCAAGGACTTGCTGGGCGAGGACGGACTCAATCCCAGCTCCCAACTGGTGGGTCAGGTCGCCTCGGAGCTCAACGCAGTGGCGTCCGACTTCTCCAACGACATCAGACTGACCTCAGATCTGTCCAGTAGCATCACTGACCTTAACACGTTGGACGCCAACTTGCTGTTTGACCCCAATCAGCAGCAGGAGCAGTATGAAGACTCGACACTGGAAGAACTAAAGAACGACCCACTTTTCCAGCAGATATGCAGTGATACTGTGAATTCTGGTTTCGAGTGGCTAGAGAGCAAAGACCAGCCTACTACCGTGGAGATGCTGGGTTAACGTTCTCTTCTACTCTGTATGATTTATGTTCTCTGTTTGTTCAGTTTGGTGCACATGTAATATATCTGTTTTTAACCCATAGTTTGTCGGAGTTTGTCTGGACTTTGGCCGTTTGTTCTGTTCAAAGTGCCATGCTTACCAGAGCAATCTCCCACCACCTTTCTTCCCTCCCTCATCATTTCTCAACAATATTTCAGTATTTTGCTCACTTTTCTCCCTCATCTGAGATCTAAAATGTTAGCATTTCAAGAGAAGGGTGCGAACACTTTGTGGCAGCATGCACCAACTAACAAAGAGCAGATATGTGCGCTTTGAAGGGTAATCTTTATTAATGCAATATTTATACTTTACGAACAACAAAGGAATAGGAAATGCTTTGCAAATCTGGCACACGAGACTTCACCAAAAAAGAAAAACATATTCTCCTTCTAACGTGTGCAGTTCAAGTTCAACCAAATGGAGACAATATTGGTTATCGTGGTATATGCACATAAAAGTTGTAGTACGTTTGCCTGCCATATCAAAAAATAGAAAAAGGGCAGCATCTTAAGCTGCCAGGTGCTGAATTTCTGACATAATCTTTATACTTTTATCATAAACCAACATCGGTGAAAAACTGATTCATGTGTGAAACCTCTCAAAGCCTATACTTCTTGTACTGTTTATTATCTTCAACAAAAGGGAGTTTGTGGGTCATTAGGGAGAAGATGGAGATACAGGCCACTTTGTGGAGTATTTATTGAAAAAAATCAACAACTTGGCTGCCTTATTCCCAAAGTTTAAGGCCTTATGCCATTGTTAGATGAACTGTATATAGTATAATGTTAAGATATCCAGAGCTTCATCTTTTCACGGCAGCTGTTACTCTCATGTTTTAAGTTCCTTTCTCTGTTCTTGTTTTGCATTGTTACAAGATAGACGGGTGTTGCTTATTTCCATTTTCATACCTTTTTTTTTTTTAGATGTTTCTTGGGAATGAAATGGAGCTGTTGGTGGCATTTCGTACCAGCCGTGGTACCAATTTTTACCTGCTAGGAGGGCGTTTCATACCCAATTTGACAACTGAAGAGTTGAATTGATTTTCCATGATCTCCTTGAAGTTTGCATTTGGTTATGTAACAGCGAAAAATACTATTTCTTAAGCTGCGTTTCAGTATGCCACCCTGAACCTTTTCCTACCTGGAACCTTTATGTTACCCTGGCCATATGTGAGGTGCAAACCCGTGTTGTTTATGTAAGTGACGTCTAGAATGGCTGAAATGTAACAATTTAAAAGCTCCTTTTGACTTCAGGAACATTTTTCAGGAGTCAGTGTTGTTTTCTGGGCCCATTTTAAAGCAATTTCAAAACAATCCTTTTTGCCAACGGACTATTTTAGTGTTTTAACCCTTTTAAGCTACAATGCAAAAGTAAAGACAGCTATAAACCTTCTGGAAGATTAACACATTTCAATTTAAGTAATGAAGCGTTGCTAATGGCCATCTACAACATGTTTCTCAGGCTTAAATTATTAAGTATCTATGAAATTAAAAATTTTATCTTTGAAGTGATTTTAATACAGCTTTAGTTTCAACACTTGCAGAAATTGATGAAAATCAGCAGAAATAAAAGCTCCTGTTGCTTTTATTTTTGCAACAGGAGCGTCTGTCTCACATTCGGCTTCTGAACAAGATCTTGGTCAACACCCTTGCAGTAGGACATTCCCACTCACTGTCAGCATGCGCAATGTGCATGAACTGCACTGATTTGGACTCTCACATTGGAAATGCATTCCAGAAACGGCTAGGGTGAATTAGAAGAAAAAATAGTCCTATAAAAAATTTGACTCTGGGAGAAAACAATCAGAATGCGTCTTAATAGTCTGACTGTTGATTTGGTTTTGTGACTGTATTATATACTATCTTCCAGTAGGAGGTTGTTGAAAGTAAAGTAAACTTTTCTTAGCCCACTTCTCCCCAGAATTTCCTAGAATCATTTACATTAACTCGGCTGTTTGTTGCATACATTTTGACAGTATGATGGAAATCTGTTTATGTAAATTATGTGCACACTAATAAGTGGATAAAATGCTTGGAGAATTTAAAAAAAAAATAAAATCTGAAATGTTTAGGAATCTCTCGCCACAAAGCTCCACCATGAATTTTCACCAAAAAAGCTACCCTGCTACCAGGACAGGTTTCTGAGGGGGAATTCCTACCGTGACAGTTGGATTTGGTTCTGGTTCCTGCAGTGGAAATGATGAGGTTTAAAACATGGTCCCAGAAAACGGCACTGTTCCTGGAAAAGGTTGCTGTATTTGAAACAAACCTTTAGTCATTTTAGTTCGATCAGGGGTCATGTTTGTTGCGATGTTTCATAAGCATTATCTGGTCCAAACAGAAATCAGAAATAAAATAAATGGAAATAGGCTGAGATTTCTATGAGCATTTCCATAATTCATAAAAACCCTTCACTGGCAACAAAAATGAACGGATATGCAAAGATTTACGTGTGGACTGGTTTGTTTATGGGAAAGAAGCGATGAATCGAAGAACCAACTCCATAAGGTATTGGCTACAACCTTATTGGTGGAAACAAAAATTGCTGCGCTGTCCTTTCAATTGTGAGATGTTTTTACGTTTTTTTGCACTCCCAGGCTAGAGAATTTCAACGGCATGGAGAAGGTTTTGCAAACCAGGAGGACCAACAGGTTCTTGCATGAGCTTCACGGAAATAGTGTTTGTGCAGAGCCAGGCCTCATTTTCATGCCAAAGACGATCCGTTTCAAGAATCATAAGAGATTATTCCACACAGAAATACTCCGCGTTTAGCATCCACAACACAACAGGAAAGCGGGGCTGCAGCAGAGATTTAAGAGTTAAGGCTTAAGTTGAATCTTCTGTACAGTTTGTAAAATAGTGAAATGGTCACTGTCCTATGTTTTATAGGTAACCATGGACCTGAAAGCATGTTGAAACCATCACTGCTAGCCAGATAGGCTCTGTGATACAGTAGGATGCTTGCTTCAGTTTTTTGGCTATATTGTCAATGTTGTAAAAGTCATGTTTAAGCTCCATCTGTAAATACGATAGATACATAGAGATTTGGTGTATCCAGACACTATATTATGGCCATTATCCTAGCTAAGTATGTGCCATCGAAAAGAAAAAAAGAAGCTTAACAGATTTATAGTTGGCAAGATACTGTATGTTGTGTGTTACATTTCTGGCTCAATGTGTCGTAACAGTAATGCTGTCTGGTCTCGCTTGCTGATTTTATTTGACTATTTTTATTATTATTTTTGGTTTTTATACTCAAAGATAAATAGGTCTCTGCAGTTGCAGAAGTGATGTGTGCTGTGAGCAGGATCATTAGCATGGTATATTAAGAAAAAAAAAGTTGTGATACTGTTAGCTGGTTGCAGATTTCTCTGTGACTTTGTGCTCAAAGTTCGTCAGCAGACACTGGAGAAAAAAAAACAACAACAAAAAAAGTTTCAACAAACTTTGGAGGTTCACGTTATTGCACTAAATTTTTACGACACATGGCTTTGTCACACCTTTATGGACAAAAATAATAAATTATGATGGGTGCCCGCTTAGAAAAAGAATAAAAGGAAAGAAAAATATTTTTTATGACAAGATGAGTAAGGAAAATAAGTGGATTGTCAGAAAATGACTAATTGTCTTGTAGCAAAATGTGCATTAATCTCAGTGAGATACACGTTTCTTACTCATTCTCATACATGAGAATACAAAGCATTGAGGGGGGAAAAAAAACTAGAATAACCTTTTAAAACCTACATGCTCATTATGTTGATAAATGATTGTATACATGCATGTGTGATGACTTCTGTTGTATATTCTTGGTAACCACTGTCTTCTGTGATGTAGGCAGGTTCTGTTAACCAGACTGGCAGTGCTAGTTTCATGAGTTACTTTACATTTCATAATTATTATTATTATTATTATTATTATTATTTTTATTATGTGTGACTGTGCTGTTTACTAAGTTAATGTTTTTCTGGAGTTTTTTTCAATTTGACATTTTCCTATTTTGATAAATGCATTTGTGAAGAAACATGTTTTCTCTTAATTACCTTCTTTAACAACATGGCACTGATATTTGACTTTAAATGAAGGAAATGCACCTCTTTATGATTACAGCAGCTCCATCAAGCAGTGACTCTTGACTCTTTACCTTTTACTGACCCGACCCTGTTTGACTATCGTGTCCGTTTCTACCAGTAGAAGAAGAGAAAAAAAATCAACCCTCCTCTGTGTTGTTGTCTGGTGTTCTGCTTAATGTACAGTAGCTTGTTAATATTGCAAACGCGTTGTTTCTTTTTCAATGGAAAGTACTCACTGGTGAGATTTTTAAAGTGGTTTTAAAAGCCAATAAACTTTTTTAAAGAATGTTGGTGTCTGTTTAAGTGGTGATTATTTAAAATTTTAAGCTTTTCATCCTATAAGAGACTATAAATACAACTTGAATTTTCAATAAAGGGAAATATAAGTCTGTAAAACATTCTGATTATCAGTTACTTCATCAATTGCGTAACCCATGCCAAAATTACATTAATATATTTTGAAATTACCGTATATATTTTATTATTGCTTTCTAAAAACAGAAACTTTATGATATTTTGCATAAAGTCATTTTATATAAAATACTGAGGAAAAAAAGTAAGAAGTTTTACATTGAATTAATCTTTTATTAAAGCAACACTGAAAAATGCAGAAAAAACTTTGATTTTAGGACATTTATTCAGCTGTTTAAACTAGCCAAATTACCAAAGCTGCAGTTAATGGTCTCCTTGCAGTTGATACTTTAACTCCTTTTTGCCAAGAGGACACTTACTCCTCTATCACATTTCACAGGGTTGCATCATTCAAAGAGAAGCTGTCTTTACCCTTCTACCCTGTCATCCAGACTTCTGGCTCATTTGCTTTCCTCTCTTCTGTTCAGCTCAGGAGTTTTCTATACTTCTTAGGATCAATTACCAATGGAAGATGGTTAATTTTTTGGAGTGTTGAGATGTTTCTGTTGATTTGGCCATCTTTGATCACTGACGTTTTGGAAAACTGGATGTTTTTCAAAATTTCCTGGATGCTGAAAGAGTGATGAACCCACGTTCACTGGAACTTTAGGAGAGAAATAAGCCACAATATCAAAAATATACCTGGTGTATTTGTTGCTGAAGAGGTCAGTCTTGGCCTCTTTAAAGCACATGATTCTCAGTAGAGTGTAGCAGACTCCACATGCTGTTTGTGATGGTAAGATAAGAAAATATATATATTTCTGGCTTACTTTCTAAACAACCAGTTAATAGCGTCCAATAAGGATGAAGGTATGAAGACTTGGTGATTGGTAATTATTATATTGACTGGAAGTTGAAGTAAGTGGCTGTTTTCTTCCAGATATTACAAAATTTAATGGAAAATCTTGGCATGTTCTCTAGTCTTTCCCATTTTTGTGGCCAGTGTAAATGTCTATACCAAGTAAAAAACACATGGTCATGGATAAGTAAATAAAGCATTGTGGACACAAAATATTAACTTGGAATGTATGAATTTTAAAAATACTTAAGGTAAATTTATTTCTAAATAATTATTAAGGGTGCCAATAAGTTTGGCAATTACCTTTTTTTTTTTACATGTTTTTTACTTGTTTGTTTCTTTTTTTTGCCCAGTCTGCACTAATATACTCAAGGTTGATTTGAATGTTTTCAGTGAGATTACATGTTTATTAGGGGTCTCTACAAATTTAGAGGTTGCTGTAATACTATTTGTTTTCATTACAATATTCCAACACAAATATTCGTTTGATTTAAGGCAAACACCACACATTTTTGCATTTTTGCCCAGTCAAAATTATGCAAACTCCTAAAACCTTTCCATCTCCTCCTTAAGCTAAGGTTAGAGGTCATCTCCGAAAGACGAGCCTGGCCAATCAGAGGCAAACTAGCATGTCCTCTGCTCTGCTTTCCCAGGGCCTTGTGGTATTCAGAACATGCTAATAACCTTAACCCTATTGATTGTGGCCGAACAGCCGGACCTTCTGCCATGTGGACCCTGAGGTTTAGCCACCTGATTCAGGAAAATTTTATGGCTTTGTCACATTTTCAAATTTCTGGATGTCAATAATCACACAATCTAGTTGTGAGGTAAAGCAACTACAAAGACATGTGCTGTTTTCTGAGACAAAAATAGAATAAAACAACATACAGATGTGGAAAAATGAAGAGTCCACTGCACTGAACCTCATTTAAAACCTCCTGCTTATTACACCAAATATTGATTTCTGAACTCTTCCTGAGTTAAAACATTAGTATTGTTGTTTCTAAAGGAACATGAACTTGTTTTCTTCGCATTATTTGAGGTCTGAAAGCACTGCATCTTTTTCCTTATTTTGACCATTTCTCATTCATTGCAAATAAATACTACATTTTTGCTTGTAATTCTGGAGACATGTTGTCAGTAGTTGATAAAATAAAAGAACAATTTTCATTTTACTCAAGCATATAGCTATAAAAAATAAAATCTGAGAAACTGATGATTACAAGTGGTATTTAAATTTTTTCCAGAGCTGTATGTCCATGTGTTTTTTTTAGAAAAAAATAAGCATTTGCTTTTTAGATAATGAGCCATCCATATGTTAGTTTGCAGGTTAACCCACGTGAATTGAAAATAAACTAATTGCAATATGATTTTTTAAAATAATTTGTCAACTTATAAAATCTTTGACAAAATCATTGCAACATCTTAACCACTGACTGAGCACATTAACAAATGCTATCACCCTGACAACCAGTTTTGGAGCCTTAAATTATAACTATAAGGCTTAGGATGATTAAATCAATACCCCGCTCTAATCAATATATAATTAAACTCTGCTCTTCTCATTTGATTACATATTGAATCTTGGAGATACAGGCCTGGAGCTACAATCCGTTCAAATAATTTAGGGACATTTTTGACAACAGAAGGGTGGTATATGTGATATGAGGTCTGGGAGTGAGGACTTTATTTACCTGTAGCAGTGTGCTGGTGTTTTGCTGATGTAGCATGGCTGAGCTCCCAGCTGGTTCCCATTGTAATGCTGCTGAATGAGGCCTCTGAAAGAGGAGGGTCATTGTCAAAAGACACGTCGCTGGATCAATATCTGAATTCATTAAGCAGCTGACCTGAAGCTATCAATATCTCTTCATAATTACCAGGTTGTGCAGCATAGGCGAGCAGATGCGATGCAGACCTTTTTACATTCTGGTAGCTGATAATTCACTTTGCTTACTGAAATTAAATGTGCAAAATATCTACAAGATGGAGATCACAATCTAATCAATCTATGTGCTGCGTGACTCAACTTTATTGGTAATATCTGTAACACACTACATGACTGCTTACTATAGAAGACTTTTCAGATTTATGTTCAAAAATCCAATTCATTCCAGTTCTGTTTGGCCAATGGCTGCATGGTACAACATGACTTGTACTTGAGTTATCAAAACTGATTAGGACGCATACAAATTATTAGGAAAAATTGGAGAACTGGATCTAATAAAGCAAAAAGTTTAATTTTACTTCCTTTATGCACCTAAAGTAGGAATGCTCCTATGGCTTAAACTCAACATTTAGGTCAAATGACAAAAAATGCTTGATCTTCTGTATGGTTCTATACAGCCTGTTTGTTTGTGTTTTCAAATACCTACTACTAAAAATAATCAGCTAAAAGAAGCCTGGGTAACAGCAAGTAGTGATTAAATCAAGATGGAAAAACACCCCTGAAAGTTGGATGTTTTCTTTTTTTGTTTACCAACCTTAACCTCAAAATCTAATATGGCTGACACATGTTTACAGCAGAGACATAATTTTGTAGAAATTAACAGTTTATTTGTGTTTCTGTCATTTTGTATCTCATTAAGTCACTCAAAAATAGTAGGATTGTACATTTATGTTGGTGAGCCTGTTGATGTAGTCTTTGAAACCGTAGCCAGCCTGGTCATTCAGCTGAAAAAATAGCAAAGATGTCATTTTCATGTCCAAGTTCTGACTTTGGAGGTAAGTGCAACACACATTTATTGTAAAACCATGTTCCCATTGGTCACTTTAGATTTTGCACACAGAAAAAAAAAATCTGTGTGCATGAACAAGCTCTCTTTTTAACTAGTTATGCTAATATTTAAATAGTCCATACCAAATCTTCACTTTAAGTGCTGCTAAATACAATTCAAGTGCCAGCAATGGTACCTGTGCCCCCAGTTTGAGAACTGTACAGTTAGCACGTATCCTTGTTAATATGCTACTTCGCCAGCTTCACTAAAGGAGGTTGCACAATATGCTACTTCGCCAGCTTCTCTAAAGGAGGTTGCACAATATTGAGTATGATTTCTTGAAGTCAAAATCCTCAAAAGTGCAAATAAATTGTTTAAAATTGACTAATTTATACATTATTAGATTTTAAGACAAGGCTGGAGGAAACCTTTTTACTTTTTCACTTAAACATCTAGCCTTTTTTCCCCAACATTTCTAAATTTTACATTTGGAAATGTCAATGAGTAATTATTGATATAGTACCCTTCAACCCGTGACACAGTACAAGTCAAAGCCCCAAATACTGTTTTAAAATATCAATAATCTTTTGTAAGCTTTTAAACATCCTCTGAAGTGATATTTGCTTGTTTTTTTACTAACAAATGTACAATGACATTAAAAGTCTGTTGTAATATGACCAACAAAAAGCTCACTGAAGGAAAAAAGTATCACGTCCTTTAAGCTGTTTCCATATCAGCGTTGCACACTAGAAACTACAGTTTTACATTTTTTTCCCCTCATGTTTAATGGAAGAAATTTGTCTTAACTAGCAGTTTATATCTTGTAACAGATTCTAGATAGATAGACAGACAGACAGACAGACAGACAGATAGATAGATAGATAGATAGATAGATAGATAGATAGATAGATAGATAGATAGATAGATAGATAGATAGATAGATAGATGGATCCATGTGGAATTCCTCTTGGCTCTGTTTTGAATCTTCTGCGCATGTGCGAGAGGGCGGGGCCATCCTCCGGTTCCCCCCCATCAATTCCTCTTGGCTCTGTTTTGAATCTTCTGCGCATGTGCGAGAGGGCGGGGCCATCCTCCGGTTCCCCCCCATCAGCCGTTGGTGCTCCGCTGTTGGTAGAAGGGGTAGAGTTGAGCACCGGGACGCACGCGGGGGACCAACTGCTCTCCGAGGGGAGAAAATGACCCAAATATCTGGATAAATGGCGAAGTTCAAGATGAAGTCCAGCCAGCGGTGGCTTATATTTGTTTTGTTTCTCCCTTTATCGGGTAAGTTGTGTTTGTTTTATTGTATCATTAACGCTGTGCGGATCTTGTTTGAAGTTTAACTGGTTTTGTTCGCTTCCTTTATTGACGTAACCGTATGTCATATTTCTCTAAAGATGGAAAATTATTCTGACTAAAATAAGTGTGGAAGCTTTGATTTTATTTAAATTTAACAATTAAAGTTTTATTATTCTGGGAAAGTTCACTTTTAGCTTATTTTTTTATAATGTATTATTATTGTGACTAGTAGTATTGGTGTCAATTTGTATTTAAATAAATGTATGAAACAAACAACATGCAAATATTAATTATATACGGTATTCCCCTCTGAAGTTTCTACATGGTAATTATGCCTTAACATAAACTAATTTAATCAAAATCTCTGAATGGTCTTGTTTATGGTGCCTTATTCTCCTCGTAGCCTTTTTATTTTATTTTTTATTTTTTGCTAATGTTCCCGTTCTCTGTCCTTAGGTGTTTTATGCTTTAGTGAGCTGTCCTTCATCACTGAGCCCAGTGATGTTACAGTACTACCAAAGGATTCTGCTGTGTTGGACTGCCAGGCTCATGGACAGCCTCCAGTCACCATCAAGTGGCTCAAAAATGGAGTTAAGTTGGTAGAAAGTGAACACTTAAGGTTTCTGCCTAATGGCTCCTTGTCCATACCAAAGATAAAGCATACCAAGGAGGATTCAGATGAAGGATTCTACCAGTGCCTCTCCCAAAACAAATATGGAGCTATCCTAAGCCAAAGATCACGTCTGACTATCGCAAGTGAGTATTGAAAGTAAAAAAACAACATTTTGTGGTTGTTTGCACTCATCTTTGCTGATGTTTATGCATCAGGGTTGAAGTGCATGGATTATAAACTTGAAGATGGGGAGCACATGTACCTCTTTTTTGCATTTCGTAGCAAAACCTTTAAAACCAAGGCTTCCATCTTGTTAGGTCATTTATAGGAGCATTTAAGAGATTGTTAAATATTTAAGGAGAGTCCATCCAAAAGCTCATAAATGCTCTATAAATAGACAGCCTATAGCTTGTGTCCTCTCACTGTTTTTTCTGAAGAAGAGCACTACTTATCCAGTGTTTGAATATCAGTAAAAAGTACAAAACTATTTTAGTCTTAGAGTTTAAATCTGTGTGGGATTGTTGCAGACTATGGTTCTTTGTAACAGCAGAATGCCCTGCAACACTGAGGAATTTGTGAATGGACATTTGCCTTTCAGCTTTTGTTTGGAGTGCCCCTGACTGGTCCACAAGAAAAGACTAGATTTTGGGGGGTTTGTTTGTCCACATATCAGTGGACAAGACAGCTGCGCCTATTCAATGAGCCTGGTCTACCGTGCACACTTTTCAAGAGTGTAAGGGAGAGGATATCCCATGGCTGCTGTCATGGAGACTAGATTCAGTGAACTGATTTTGACTCTGCCACATTTTAGGAAAAAAAATGTCCTAATGCGCTATATTCTAAAAATTGTTTTAATTAATTATGGGAAAAAGCTGAAGAACATTGATATGCATATTGGTATATTATAGAGAAAACAAAATTGGTGTGCATACTTATATATGTAGTTTTTATTATTTCTCACAATTTTTTACATAGCAACAAAAAAACTTTTTTAGTTTTTGGTATATTGACCAAAACTAATACCAAATTCAAGTTTGAGCCGTTCTCATTCAGTGAAAGGGTTAAAGGTTGTCGGTCAGCTGTAGTGGGAGAGTGGAGGATGGGACTACTCTGCGCTCCCCTTCTGTCCAGAGGTCCCAGGGGTCGGGGGTCAGCGCTGGAAAGGCTTTGTGATGTCACAGGCCTGCTGTGGCTGGGGAGCCCCCCTCTGTTGTTCCTCCCACCCTTCAGTCCTTTTCACCGAATCAGGCCCTAAGTTGCCCTGTCAAGGTCGGTGCTTTTGTTAAAGGAAGGCCAGTTTGTCATGGGAACGAAGGGGCTTGACTCTCCACAGTAAGATAAGAAGTTTAGGCTTTTTTAAACACTTTTTGCATCCATGTAGAGTTGTCCTCTGAGTGATTTTCCACATTTATGATGTTAGATCAGCATAATATCATTGGGTACAAAAACAGCAGCTAAATGCATTGCATGTATGATTTACCACTACCTTATCATAAGCTGTAAAATGTTATGTCCAGATGAAAGAATATTAATAACACTAAAATCAGGACCAATTTCTGGGCCAATCATAACCGTCTTCCAACTGGCACCAGTTTGAGGTAAAATTGAGTGGATTGGGGGTTGAGGTGAACTTTGACCTTTTAAGGGAAGCCTTTGTACTGCTCAACCTAGACATTGATTTGTTCACTTCAACAGAAGTGACCAAATTAGCAGTTAGGACCCACCCATCACCTGCATCTCCAGTCCCAGTTGGTCAGCTACATATCATTTTTAATTTTCTACTACTTACGGTGGACTTTATAATGTTTACCAAACATTCAAGTTTTGATTAGGAAGAATCCCAGGCTGTTTATGTCTCAGTTTTCTGCTCTTGTATGTTAATAAGAATTTTTTTGTACAAATATGGAAGAAATACTGTCAAATCCATCAATACAAGGCTCAAATCTTAGGTTTTAGTTACACTCATGAGCAGGATTAACATTTATTTTGTCTAGTATTAAATTCTAAATTAAAGCAGTGCTCTGTAGTTTTGCTATCTGAAAGCTTGGGGTTTAAATGTGGAGTTTCAGTGGGAAAACAAGAGTATTGATCTTCTATAACATGATATTGACTTTCTCTCTTTGAGTGAAGGGGGAGGGGAGGAACTTATCACCTTAATGAATGAAGGTCATTGATCATATTGTATTGAGTTGGCCCACTAAAATGTAGATTGGGGGTTGCTTTTCTCTAGTGACTGCTGAGGGACTTTTTTGGACATGCATTAACAAAATATGGCTTTCAAACTGTCCTGGCTGTAGTTCACCTATATTCTCTTTCAAAAGTTTTAAGGTTGAATTATTATAACTTAAATACATAATTTTTAAAAATCTTATTTAATGCAGAAACCAGAATAGGAATGGGCAATTATCAAATTATTTATTATTTTATTGGAAAAAAATAATACTGACAATTGCAAACTCCAAAAACCTGATGTAAGGTTGACTGGGTTTGTTACTTTCATTATTTGAACCATTTTGCCAATTTTAGTTCCAACAGATCATCAAAAAAGGCTGCATTTTTTTTCAAAATGTGATTGAAAGCAGTTAAGATGTAATGTTTAGCACCAATCAGCGTAAATATTTTAGTGAAAATCTTTTTTGAAAATGTTTGAGCAACAATTGAGCAGTATGACATGTAAGATTTACAGCAAACAACTGATTAAGTTTTACCCAGTTTACAAATACATTTTAGATTTTAAGTTCTTTCTTTGTTTTTCATTTAAATTCTAGATATATCTCAGTAATGTCATCCAGATTCTACAAGTCTCAGATAGGATTGGAAATATTAACATGGCAGTAAAGTAAGAAAATAAAAAGAGAAAGCATTTTCTCTCTATAAAGAGTGTTCCCCTCCAAGCAAAAATGTAATTGCAAAAGGAAAAGGCAGTGTTGCCTTCCATCTGCATAGTCTGTAAATATGGTTGAAAAGATGAAAGGTGGAAAACTATCCATATAAGAAATTCAATATTGCTTAATGTAGCTGCTTGCAATGCTTTTTAAGCAAAGCGGATTGATTAGTTTTTATCTATAATGATGCATCATTCACTGTCATTCTTCAATTGATCCATTGATTGGCCAGCTAGTCACAATGGGGAAACTGTTCATCATCTGCACAAAAGCAGGTGGTGTCCTAAAGAGATCAATTTCTCTCATAAGATCAGAACATCCATCAAATTCAAGCCATGGCTTGCACAAAGTATTGCACGTTTTGAAAATTAGAGTAAGTGTGATATTTTTTTTATTATTGTTATTCGATGGTGAAACATCTCTTTGTTGTTTTCACAGGTATCACAGAGTTTGAGTCGCATCCGGTGTCCTTGGTGGTATCGGAAGGTTCAGTGGCACGATTCTCCTGCGCTGTCACTTCCAGTCCTCCTGCCACTATCACCTGGGAGTTTAACCAAAGCACACTGCCTCTCCAGACAGACAGGTTCATGCATAACACTGATCTTCTTTTTACTGCAACATGCTCCTCTATTTTCTCTAGTTTGACCCTCATTTACTTTCTCGTCTTCCCAGACTTACGGTTTTGCTGAATGGAGTTCTTCAGATTCACAACGTTCAACTGGAAGATGCTGGAAAGTATCGGTGTGTTGCTACTAACATCGGCAGCCGTTTAAAAAGTAGAGAAGCCACACTCACAGTGCACAAAGGTAAAGTAATTGCATTAACAGAACTTCCAGATTGAGGACAGATAATTTAATGTCAACATTTCTACTTCTTAATGAAGATGGAGGCCGTAAACCACACCAGAGGCCCAGAATCATCGCTGGACCTCAAAACGTAACAGTGTCCCTTCACCACACCGTGGTACTGGAGTGTGTGGCCACAGGCAACCCCTCACCCATCATCTCCTGGAGCCGAGCTGACAGTAAACCCATAGATGTTTACAATGCCAAAGTACTGGGAAATGGGAATTTGGTTATCACTGACGTTAACGCGAAGCACAGTGGAGTCTACCTCTGCAGGGCCACCACACCTGGAACACGCAACCACACAACTGCTGCAGCCAACCTCACAGTTCTAGGTATCATTGTCTCTTTGGTTGTTGAGGCACATTTCTCCTCAGTCCACAGTTTATGTATGTTTGTAGAACTCAGATGTGGGTAGAGTACCAAAAATTATGTAAGTGTAGCACCACTTCAACATAAAATACAAAATAGCCATCCAAGAAATGACTAAAGAGTGAAAAAGTATTTGGTAAAAAGGCTACTCAAGTACTCAGTAACTGATGAAGATATCAATCATTTAATATTTAAAAATTAGATGACCAAAATATAAAATTAGCTGATAATTTTGTTTTTTTAAAGAAAATAATTTGCATAAATAACATAATTACAACGCAACAAAATCAGGCAAAAAAACAAAAAACAAAACATTTTTCCAAATCAATTTCTTTCAATGTAAAACTTGAATAAATCTCTTGGTGTGTATGTGTTTGATGAATTTTTGGTTAAAACAAGCTTGTTCCTCATTCAGTGAAGTTACTCACAGTAGGTAGAGTATTCAGAAATTTAACTAAAGTAAGAACAGTGATGCATCATAAATACTCAAGTAAAAGTAAAACGTACAGCATAGCAAAAATACTCCTAGAAGTACTTTTTTTCCCAAAAAGAGCTACTCAAGTAAATCCAACTTATTACTCAACTGTAGTACTGCATAAGCCATGATATGTTAACCTATTTCTAGTGAATTCACACAAAATCTGCCTTATAAACAAAGTTTCATTGGATAGATGGTAAGAATTAGACAGTTTTAATTAGTTTTCTGATGTACATCTCTTTCAGTGCCACCAACCATCGTTGAGAGACCTGAGAGTCAGACTCGTCCACGAGCCGGCACTGCCCGCTTCATGTGCCAGGCAGAGGGAGTTCCCCCACCACGCATCCGCTGGCTGAAGAACGGGGAAGAGGTTCACCTAAATGGGAGAATAAAGATGTACAACAGGTATGTTCCACTGAGATGGTCAGATGTTTTCATCCAGGGGTGTCCTAACTTTTTGCAACATGGGCCACAATCCCAAAGTTAAAAATATGCACGGACCATATTGTTTTTCTGACTTGAAACTGTTTTTTTATAAGCTCGTCAACAAAATTAAACATGCAATATTTTAATGAAACAAAATGACAACTTTTTTTGTCATGAGAAAAGGTGGACAGTTTCATAACTTTTTGGTTTATTTGATCGCCAAAATCTTTTAGTCTATTCCCAGCAACAAAAAAACAAAAAAAAGTCTCTTTTTTAAGTAAAAAGTTGCTGGATGTTTATAGCTACTTACGATGAAATAAAAATGATAATAAAACATGGCTTTCTTTGTGCCTAACACTTTCCATTAGAGAAGAATTTAATTCTTGTGCTAAAAAATTGTAAAAAGTTCCCACTGGGGGGTCAAATTTGTAGTATTCTTGAACTGCAGTCGGGGGGCCACACAAAGATAAATACACTTTTTTTTCTGATTTTTCTCTTTTTTTATTCACAGTAAACTGGTGATCACCCAGATTATCCCTGAAGATGACGCCATCTATCAGTGCATGGCAGAGAACGAACAGGGTTCTGTGCTGTCCTTGGCTCGCCTTATTGTCGTCATGTCTGAGGACAGGCCCAGTGCACCGAGGAACATCCATGCTGAAACCATTTCAAGCTCTGCCATCTTACTGGCTTGGGACAGACCGCTGTACAATGCAGACAAAGTGATAGCCTACTCCATCCACTACATGAAGGCCGAAGGTGAGACTGAGATAAAGATGGTAGTCCTGGACTGTGAGGGACGAAAGTGTGAAAAGTTGCAAGATCACGTTCAGCTGTAATGAAATTGACCACCCCTATGTGTTACTAGTTGTGTTGGTGGAGGACCATCTGTTCAGGCTGCACAGGGCAAAGGTCAAGGAGGACTCAGAATGGCAACTTCACTTAAATAACAACAGGCTTAGTCGATGTATTGTCCACTTCCGTAGCTCATTCTGAGCTCCCCTAAATGGACAGTGTTGCCTCTAAACATTTCATACGATTTTGCTAACTACAAATGTAGGAAGATAAATCTTAGCCCTGAAACAATCAATTCCATTAATCATGATTAATCGGTTATTGAATTTAGTAATCGATTAATTGTTAACCAGAGACTCAAAACAGATCATTTGCTGAAAGAACAACATATTTAGAGGAGCAATTAAGCCAAAACTGTACAAAAATATATACATTTTGCACTTGAGATGAAAGGAACCTTGTCTGTAAATATGTTTTACACAGAACTCCTCAAGTGGAATAGTTTTAGCTACACCTGGTTCACATTCTGCAAAAAACACAAAATCTCCTATTAATCACCTTTTGCTATCCAATTATTAATCGGTTACTGCAAAGATTTATCAATTAATCTACAAATGAT
This sequence comes from Alfaro cultratus, assembly GCA_903066825.1. Lineage (NCBI taxonomy): Eukaryota > Metazoa > Chordata > Actinopteri > Cyprinodontiformes > Poeciliidae > Alfaro > Alfaro cultratus. Next base: position 56,535 of record CAEFZX010017688.1, read on the forward strand.
AAAGCGCTCAGAAAAGGAATGCTATGTTGTTGCATTTTAGGTAATAAAATGTTTATTTACTTTTTTATAAAGGGAACTGAATTATTTATTTGCATCTTTTAATGTATTTTGAATATTGTTTAAAAAAAGGCTTAATGCAGAATGTGCCATTTTTATCCAGTAAATTAATTAATTGTCTGAATAATCGATAGGATAATCAATTACTACAATAATCATTAGTTTCAGCCCTGGATATTTCACATACCACTCTATATTTATTACACAGCACCTCTATAAAGACAAGCATGCAAATTGTTTAAAAGGTTTTAGCAGTTTATCAAGTATTTCTGAGGATCTCCATTGGACATTTTGTCTTTTTTAAAAGCTGTAAGTCATAACTTCAATCTGTTTTTCTAACATACTATACACTTTATCGTACTTCAGGTCTAAACAACGAAGAGTATCAGGTTGTCATTGGCAACGACACAACCAGCTACATCATCGATGACCTTGAACCTGCTCGAAACTACAGCTTTTACATCGTGGCTTACATGCCGATGGGAGCAAGTCGTATGTCCGACCAAGTCAGTCAGCATACTCTGGAAGACGGTAAGCGCGTTCTGAGATTTTTAGCAACAAATCGCTGCAGCTGTTGAGCTACACACCTGTGATGATTGAATCTGAAGCTTTACAAACTGATGTCCATCTTGTTTGCAGTACCTCTGCGTACTCCGGAGCTCACGCTGACCAGCCACAGTTCAACCGACATCCAGGTGAGCTGGCAGCCTCTGCCTGCCAAGATCAGCCGCGGGCGAGTGTTGGCCTACAGACTCTCCTATCGCACGGCTGTGGACGACACCATCATAAATGTGGAGCTACCACAGAATGGCACCGAATACCTACTGGAGGGCCTGCAGCCTGACACTATTTACCTGCTCCGTATTGCTGCAGCCACACGTGTGGGTTGGTGTGAGCCCTCAGCGTGGACCTCACATCGTACACCGAAGATCTCAAGCAGCAAAGGTAATCCTGCCAAAAGACTAAAAAATATTAAATTGGTTCACCTTTTATGACTTTATATAACAGCTTTGCTTATATTCCTAATCAAAAAAGTATTCAAATTTGAATTCTTGAACTCAAAGGGAGATATCTTATACAAAGCTTGCTTTATTTTTCCTTTGTGATGTTTCTGCCTCTTTGGTCTTAGAAAACCAGGAGGTTCACCAGACGTCCTGCCTGGTGTTTGGCATATGATTAGTTTGCTCTTGTAGCATTGTCCCATACTCTTTGTGTTGGTTCTCCACAAACCTTTGGCCCCCTCACTGTCAGGGATGTTAGAGTGGCCTCTGTCACGGATCATAAAGAGAGCTGCCTTAGGCCTCTATGAGAGGGAAAAAATTACCCATTTTAATGACCTGCTGGGATGGGGGAGGTTTTTGTCCTCCAAACTAAATTTTTTTTCCAAAAAAGTTAATATTCGCTAGTCTTTGTATCTTGGTAAAGTGCAGTACCACAGAAATGATTTCAACCGTACTTTTGCTCACTCCCAGTCATGTAGATTATTCAAATTTTTGGTTTTTGAATATTCTTTTTTTTCACCTATTAACTTCTTAGTTGTTTGGGGAATAGTTCACTTCACCCAGAACCACCACCTTGTTTGGCAAGCATGTTTTACAGCTTCTGTTTATTTGGACTTTGAGTGACTTTAAATTGGACTTTCAAGCCCAAATGACAATAAAGTCATAATAATACGAGACTAATCAGAATAAAGTAGTAATTTTATGATAAATCCAACATGTAATATAACAAAAAATTTAAATAAGAAATGTTGAGCATCTTGTGAAATTATACTTTTGATATCAGTTTTACAAATAAGGAAATATGTCGTCTTTTAACACATCAGCATCAAATTGTTATCAGTTGCAGGACTTTGAAAGGACTGAGTCTATTTTGATAACTCTAGAAGTTTTTTTCTTATAATGCAACATTTTCTTGTAATTTCAAGATGTTCTGGTAGAATTGTGTCTTTATCCTGCTAATTGTATGACTATATTCTGGTAATTGAAAAAAAAATTCTCCTAATGCTCAGACATCCAAGTCACATAAGGGATGATTGAAATAAAATCCACTTTTTGAATATATTTTCTGCCAGTTGTAATTCTTTCTTACAAGAGAGAGCGAGAGATGAAAAAAAGTCTGATTTTATTTTTAAACCACATCGTCCATCTCTACCTTGTTGTTTTTATTCTTTTTTTCCTTGAGCTTTGTTAAAATCTACAGCTTATCTTGTATTTCCTCTGTCTGTCCCCTCTTAGTGCCTCCAGCCCCTGTTTTGCAGCTTGAGGCACTTAACTGCACCTCTGTTAGAGCATGTTGGCACACCTCCCCAGATCCTGTGGTGGTTCTGGGTTTCCGGCTGTGTTACCACGAGGAAGGCCAGCCGGAGCAGCCGAGCATCCTGCTGCAGGCTCAGACTTACATCCACACCATTGGTGGCCTTGGTGAGTAGTGACATAGCCTGGATTTAGCTACTTTTTGTGACTTTGTCAATTAAACGGAGAGTGAGCGATGTGTTCTCACTTAGATGGATCTTTTTTGCATGACCTAATTTGATTCAGTGGGCAGTTGGATGCTGCATTTGCATTCTGGGCCTCTGTCCTGATCAATATGGGCTGACCTCTCTTGTCTAACCGGTAGACTTCCCCCAGTTTTGCCTTAGTGTTGTGTGAAATCAGGCTCACAGGGTTAGAGGTCAGTAACCAGATGTCCCTCCCACCACCGATTCCCATCCCCAGGTTTGCTTAATTATGCATAGCCATTGTGTTCTGTCCTGGGCCAGATCTGCTCTGTTAGAACCAATGCCACCACCTCCCTTCAGCTGGACGCGAACAAAGACCCCTGGGATGGACCAGAGCTGGACCGATCCACTGACCTCTAGCCATGAGACAGCAGACTTGGCTTTAGCTCCCTGCCCCCACTGGTCATCTGTGCTGTTCATGTAAATAACCAGCAGCTTCTCCATATGCAACATCAACCAGAACTAGACTAAGAGAAAGAATAAGACACAAACTGCAATTTGTTTTTCTTAAATCTGAATATATCAGGGTGTCTGTGCATTTGTAAGAAGTCTTAAAATCAAAAATCAAGGCTTTGAAATGTCTTAAATTTGTTTAAAAAGTGAGTTGGGCTTATTAATCGCAGGTCTTAAATTTAGTCTTGGCAGGACTACTTAATCCCACCTATACAGCTCTGGAAAAAATTAAGAGCCCACTGCACTGGACCCCACTGAAAACCTCCTGGTTATTCCACCAAATATTGATTTCTGAACTTTTTCTTAGTTAAAATATTAGTATTGTTGTTTCTAAATAAATATGAACTTGTTTTTTTTTTGTTTTTGTTTTTTTTGCATTATTTGAGGTCTGAAAGCACTGCATCTTTTTCCTTATTTTGACCATTTTTCATTGCCTGCATAAGTACTAAATACTACATTTCAGATACATGTTGTCAGTAGTTCATAGAATAAAAGAACATTGTTCATTTTACTCAAACATCTAGCTTTAAAAAGTAAAATCAGAGAAACTGATCATTTTGCAGTGGTCGCTTAATTTTGCTGTATGTTTTTTTTCAATGGACTTTTCTGTCAGGCAGACGTTTGATTCACACTCAGACATCTTCTTTGTATTCTGTGACTCAAGATGGTTAAGGCTAATAAACCTTTGCTAACTATCTAGCTAGGTAACTTTTACATCTATCATGAGTTTGTGCAAATTTATTTCCTTTTGGCTGGATGATTTTTGTACATTTCTATGGATATAGAGGACTAAAATCCAATTTATAAGGGTCTGAGAAAGATCTTAAATTTGAGTTGGTGAAACCTGCAGAATCCCATTATAGGCAGTGCTCAGTTCTGACCACCCCAGTAGATTTACATTAAAGTATTAGATAATTTTTGTCAGTAATCACCCATCTAATAGTCTTTTGTTTCATATTTAATAAATCTCCATGTATAGTTCCTCTATGCTGTTGCATCAAGTTTAATGCTGTAATACAAGGCCAGTGGCAGAGGAGAGAGAGAATGGGAAAGAAGGGAACAAAAGGGGCCCACCTCCTATCCCACAACCTTACTCCCAGATTCCTTCTGTTCCGTGTTGGCCTGGCTCGGTGACCCCAATAAAACCCCCCTGATGTCCCATGGGCCCAGGATCCCAGCAGCTGAACACTGCCCACGGCCCAGCCCTCAAACAGGCCTGGACACTCTGCTGTCATTGGTCAATACCTTCAGGCTGACCTTTCACCCTAGAGGCATAAAACAAACCCAGTGCTCTTTAAAGCATCCTGATTTAAGGTCTGGGCTGATGGTAGTTTTTCAAGTTGAAACACGTTTTTCAAGCCTGTTATGTATACTTCCTTTATTGTTGTGGATTCCATGTCTTCATCTATTGCTGTTCCTGTGACATTTTATGATTTTTTTTTTACACGGTTCTAGGCATGTGATTGTCATTGGTGGAGCTTTTGGCTCTGTGATCTTTCTCATGCTCGTCTCAAAGAACAGCACATGACAAATGAGAGATTGGGCTAACAAAGGAGGCCAGGTATCATCCATACTCGGCCACTTAATGACCTGCTAAATCGCGTGGTCTCTTGCTTTTTCAGCTTAATTTTCTTGTTTCCGTCTTCGTAATTTGATGGGCTTTCACCTTTTTTTGCACAAAAGCTTCATTGCTGTTGTCTTGGCAACGCTGGGCTTTTATGTAGTTAGACTTAGCTTTTTTTGTTGTTTGTTTGTATTTCAGATCCAAGGAGAAAATACCATGTCAAAATTCTGTCTATCAGCAAAGTTGGAGATGGTTATCAGACAGATCGAACAATTAGCACTCCAGGATGTGTTTGTAAGTAAAACCATTTAGACAGCAACTCTCTCTGAATCTTCTACTCATCTTTTTTGTTTAATTAAATGCGGTTTCTGTTTGAATCATTCAGCGGCCAGAGACCAGTCGTCAGCAGCTCCTCCCCCTCCACATCAAGTCACCGTCTTGACCAGCAATTCATCCATGATGTCCCTTAGGTGGAGTCGGCCTGCTTTTTCCTCCGGAAAGGCTGTTACCTACACAGTCCGCTGTACGCCTGTGGGCACACATAATGTCTCCGCTATCCGCTACATACAAACGTAAGACTTTCCTGGCAGAAAAAATTAGGGCTGCAACAAACGATTATTTCAGTTATCAATTCATCGTATCGATTAATCGATTAGTCGCATAAAGAAATTGGCACATTCTACAGATGCATTTATCTTAAATGCACTTAAGCCTTTTTATTGAATATTAGGAATACTAGAAAAGATGCAAGTAAACAAATAATTAACTTCCTTTTAAAAAAAATTTATATATATTTTATTACTTAAAATGGAATAACATAACATTTTTGTGTGTATACTTAATTATTTGTAGCAAAGTACACATCAGTCTGTTTATTATTTTTGGTTTAACCGATTAATAAATGGGCAGCAAAAGGTGCTTAATACCAGGTTTTTTTAACAGAATATAAAGCTAAAATGACATTTCAGGAATTTTGGGTAGAACATATTTACAGACAAAAGTTTTTTTTAAATTTTTTTTATCTTAAATGGAAAATGTATTTATTTTTTGCACAGTTTTGGCCTAATTACTGCTCTGAATATGTTGCTCTTTCAACAAATGTTATTTTATTTTAGTTTGGTTACTCTCATTAACGATTAATTGATTACTAAATCATTTTGATAATCTGATTAATCGTTTCAGCGTAGAAGAAATACATCTTATATTTCCTTAAAATGTAATTAATAGTGTGCTAGAGATGATCGCCTACCAATTGTTTTTCTTCACAGTACCAAGCAGAGTGTTATGGTTCAGGATCTGATTCCAAACACTCGATATGAGTTTGTCGTGCGTCTCCATGTGGATCAGATGTCAAGTTCCTGGAGCTCTGTTGTTTACCACCAGACTCTTCCAGCAGGTAACTAATTAAACATGCAAACGTAGCATCATTTCACTATAATCCTGTCGTGAGAAGCTATTATTAAACTTCTCAGTAATGATGAGTTATAAGAACCTTTAATGCTCTTTGTGCAGCACCTCGCCGCCCTCCCGCTGGAGTCCGAGTAACTCTGATTGAGGATGACACCGCTCTGGTGTCCTGGAGGGAGCCCACTGAGCCAAATTTGGTGGTTACACACTACACCATTTTATACGCTTCACAGCAAGCGTGGATGGCTGGACACTGGCAAAGGATACAGAGAGAGGGTGAGTAGGCCTTTATAGCAGGCTATACACTAACTAATGGCAAAACAACACCTTTATCATGTGTTATTAGTAGTAGATAGATATTGGAGAAGATGCAGCATAAGATCATTTCAATTAATCAGTTAACTGCCACATTCTGCAGATTTTTCATTCAACTACTTAAGCTTATTTTATACAATATGAGAAGTACATAAAAACCAAACAATTCAATTCCTTTAAATAAGAAAAGAAACATTTTATTACCCAAAATGTAATAACACAACATTTTTTAGTGTATGTTTGATCATTTGCGGCAAAGGATGCATCTTCAGCTAAATAAATACTTTTACCATCAGCATGTGAAAAGATCAGCCCAGTCTGCAGTGCAAGTCTGATCTGTTGATTATTTTTTAGAAATGGTGTGTCATATGAGATTTCCTTTTACAGAATTTGAACCCAATGAACCTGAAATTATGCTATTTGAGTAGGTTTTTTTTTTTTTATCTTAATATAAAAATATATTTGTTTCTTGTGCAGCTTTGTCTTAATTGCTGCTTGAGTATGTTGCTATTTCATCAATTGGCCTTTTTCTGAGATTGTATACTCCAGTTAATGATTATCCTATTACTAAATTGCTTGACGTTTATTCCAATAATCAATTATTCTGATTAACTGTTTCTGCCCTGCTTGGAAACTTGTTAGAGTTTATGGCATCGTGAACTGTTTGAGTTACTGGGGCATTTTAAACAGAAATTTGGTGAATTGTAGCAGTAAACTGGGTCGTTCCAAAACACATGGCGTAATAAACACAAAAATGGTTCAACAAACATTAAATCCTTTTGGTTAAAAGGTGGTTGTTAATGCTACTTGTTTTGCTTCATTTTTATGTAGTTTATTATCACTTATGATGTCCATTTATGAACTTCTCAATCTGTTTTGATTACAGGAACTCATACAATGGCCTTATTAGAGAAGCTTGAGCCTGGGAATGTCTACCTGGTGAAGATTTGTGCCTCCAACAAAGTAGGCGACGGTCCTTTCTCCAGTGTTGTGGAACTGACGCCAAAGCATGGACACCTTCACCGCAGCAAGAATCCCAGGCACTCCGACGGTTTTTCAGACACAACAGGTCAGGATCAGAGGCAGAGCATATTTATTTGCAATGATTTCTTTAACACAATTTAATGTTCCACCTGAAACACCGTATATGTCACCTTCCAGTGTTTTCTGATGGCCTCTACCACATCGACCAGAGGTCTGTGACGGGGATAATGGTCGGTGTGAGCATTGCCTTAACCTGTATCGCCATGTGTGCCTTAATCCTGATCAGCAAGGGCAGACCAAGGTAATTCATTTTATTTAAAAATGCTAAAAATAAACCCACACTCCTTTTGGAAGACATGATTCATCTGTGTATTTTTATCATGACACGATTTTTAGAAAATCAGCCAGTCCCAAGGTGATTGCTGTGAGAGCTGCTGAAGGTCCACATCCTGGCATGCCACTTCCTGGTAATTACCGCTTGGAGAATGTTGAGGCCCTTCTACCTGCGATCAGTAATCAAATCATAGATCCTAAGGTAAAGAAAACAGAACAAAGTGAACTTCTAAACACTCCTGTTAGCCAAGCATAAAACCATTTTTTTCCTTTTTTTTTCAGGGTGGATCTGATATTGTCATAAATAACTGTAGTTCAGCTGGCAGCAAGATTCAAAGCAAGAAGTGGCTGATTTTCAAGAAGGAAGTGAAAAATCCACCTGATAATGATGTAAGTCCAAACATCATTCCAACATTTTCCTCAAAGAGGTTTTTCTTGCTATATTTGTTGACAATTCAGACGAAAGATAAATAGGTGTCGGCCAAAATCGTTTTTTAAAGATTGGTAATCGGCGATCATCCAGAAAATTGCAATCGGTGCATCCTTAATTGTAAATCTAACAATCAATACGGACAGTTTTGTGGGGTTTAAAACATCATTATTTGGAATTTAACAGGACAACAATAAATCAAAAAGTCTTATTGTGATAAGAAACTTTTCACAATAAATGCCCACCCTTACTTTCGATTATTTCTTACGTTTGACTGTCTCTCATTAGGCTGAGACAAGAGCCTGTTTGTACGAAACTGGCAAAACCGTCCTGAGGTACGACGACCGGCTCGGCTCGGCTCCTCTGCCCGCTTCATCTCGGGAGATGATCTACGGACCGCTTCACACGGAGAGCTCTCAAAGCAGCGAAACCGGCGACTCTGGACACTACTCCAACGAGGAAAGCAATGAAGAACTGAGCAACTCGTCAGCCTGCCAAAGTTCCAGAGCAACATGTGTGGAGTCAGATCACAGCGCTGCCGGTTCAAATCTTAAGCAGTCTGTCAAACTGGAACCAGAGGGAATGTCGTCACGTCGCTCAGCTCCTGAAGCTTCCTGGTTTAAGGCTCGTCCCCAATCCGCCTGCTCCTGACCCCTCCTGGCCTGTTTCCACCCTCCACCAGCCAAAGCTACCTCACTTCTACCTCATTCACTTCCTGAGAAGAGAGACCCTTGAGTATTTTATGATAGAGAGGGGAAATCAGGAACCAGCTGCTGAAACGGAAGAAATGTGGATTTGCTTTGAATGAACCTCAGGATTTTGTATGAATGTTGTTAAAACATTTCTTTTCCTCTTTTTTTTTTTTTACACAAATTTCTACCTGTTTGCGTGTTTGGTAATGTCTGTCCTAACCAAAGCTCACCCATGATGAATGTTTGAAAAGAATGTCAGAATTTACTGTGATACATTTTATTATTAGAGGTGCACCAATCGTGAAGATTCACTTATTGAAAAAAGATTGGATTTTTGATTTCATCCAATTCTTTCTTGGTGCATCGCTAATATTTACTCGTCTACTGTGATGGAGGATCTAATGGAGCCGTTTTGGATTAATAATCTACCTCAGTTTGCTCTTAAGAATATACATTACTACCTCCTTTTACCACATGTTCTGCAGTATTACCTCAAACTCAGGGGACAAAGTGAAAAAAAAGCTTCATTTCCATGGCAACTTTGTTTTATTTCAGTTTCTGTCTACATGGTTGAAAGTAATTTAGTTTCACTTCATTTGTCTTTGTCGAAAACATGAAAAGTGCATTACATTTTGCCAAACTATTTTTAGCTTTATCAAACGGTTTTGTTTGGTATTTTGGTGCACTGAACTCAAAGCTTTAACATGGCCTTAATATAGAAAGGGCTTTACATGCTATAGATAGTTAGATCCAAATACAGAAGAAGAAAAGAAAAACTGCACCCAAAGAGCTTCATTAGAAACTATAAGGCAACCAAAAATATAGCTGATATCCTTTGGGATGTGTTTGCCAAAATATTGTTCTCACCCGAGATGTCCCCTTCAATGGTGCTGGTTTCTCTGAGTGATTGTTAATAGTGCTTTATTCTGGTGAAAGCTTTAGCACAAGCCTTGTGCTCCGTTTGCCTTCTAGACCATTGCTAAGTGCAGAGGTGATGCCGATGCTATTATCCAAAGAGTTGTTCTGCTTCCTCAGATGGGTGCAGCTTGTTTTATAGTTGATCCTTGGCATGACCTGGTGAAAAGTACACACACAAGACCAAAGATCCAGTGTGTCCTGCCACTGATGAATGGATTTAATTATTCTAAACTGGGAGAATTATTCATCAGCATTCATTAACTCTGTTGTAAGGATGAAGACTTTGCTTTTCTCCTTTATATTTCCTGTCCAGGTGTGACAGTAAAAAGATTCTGACTATCATAAAGAAAACCCTCTGTGTGAAGAGCAACATAATCAGATTTTTATATCTTTTTAATACAAATAATCCTAACCAAAGGATCTTACAGTCATTAATTTAGTGAATTTCTTTGGTTTTCATTTACATTGTACAAAGGAGTTGTATTCAAAGATGATATGATTTCCGCTGAGTTTGGATTCTAGAAAGGCATTTTGTTTTCACACAGTTATTTTTCTATTTTTGGGATGCCAGAAAGTGTTTTGGTGTCTTTTTAACCACCTTGAATTTTAACTTGAATGATTCTTAGGTTCCTTTGGGAAAATTCAGATTTAGATTGTATTTCTTTAGCACAATGTTGTGAACCAAAAACATTTATTGTGACACTTTTCCAAAAATGTCTTCTTTTGGTTTTAGTTAAAGCAGTGTGATGGCTGCTGTAAAATTACTAAAACTGAAAAGTTAATAATGAAGCCCAACAAGTTTTGAATTTAGACATAGAATGTAGATTTAACTGTTATTTAATTTTTCTGATGTTTTTATTTTTTTTTTTGAGTAACAGAAAGCATCTCCCAAACCAAAGTGAGCAACAAAATATATTATTTTATGGTGTTGAACTGTTGCAACTAGCTTTTTTGATACTCAGACTGATAAAGATTAGATAATAAAATTGTTCTTGGAAAAATATGTCATTTGTGTTTTCTTCTTTTCAGCTTGAAAGTAAATTTGAGAAGTATAACTAGATTTGATTTATGATAAGAAGTTCTTAGATATTTTTGGAAAAACTTCTAGCTGCTACTACAGAGAGAGGAGCATTTAATATAAACCTCTTAGCTATCTTGCAGAAAATTTTGCTGACATCATGTGGTCTTGAAAATGACTAAAACTCCAGATTATTTTATTGTTTTTAGCTAATAAGTATGATGATATTAATGAGAAAATTTGCATAGGTTGCAGCTCTTAAGAAATATTTAATGTTAGAAGCAATAGCAATAGAGTTCAGTTACCACTATTTTAAGATCCTCAATTTTACCCTTTGTTTATGAAGTAGGTGTAATTTTCAATAATAATTCAGCAGAATGAAACTGAACCATTTTATTAATTAATTTATTTATTTTTTTTGACATGTTTTGTTTATTTAATATAGTTGACTAAAACAAAGAACATCTACACAAGACAGGGAACAACCACAATAAGTATAAAAAATGTTACATTAATATATTTGAAATTTTATTTATTCAAAGGGCCAAATAAAATGTAAACAATTTTCCAGACCTTTTAATGAGTTCAGAATTTAAAATATATTTCCAATACTGTGTTTTGTGTTCTCAAACTCCATTAAAACTATTACTGTATATTGAAAATAAGATTTCTAGTTAAATATTTTTATTCTGAATATCCCCTAAAAAATGTACTTCGGAAACAATTTAGTCTCAACTTTTAACTATGATTACTGCAATTAAATCAACCTTTTTCAAAGCAGCAAAAAAATTACTTTTTTTTCCTTTTGTAGTTTTTAGAAACATGCATCATATTCACAATAAAACTCCAAGAAAGTCAGAAGTTGACGCTTCCAAAGGTCCAACCACCAGGGGGCAGCAGAGTTTTAATAGAGGAAGTGGCTGCTCTCATTCTGGAACAAGAGGAAAAAGGAAGTGACGGTTCGGTCTTGTTTTGTTTAGCTGCTACACGCAGCTAATCTCGGTGCCGACATGCGCATCGAAAAGTGTTATTTCTGTTCGGGACCAGTGTATCCCGGACATGGAGTCATGTTTGTACGGAACGACTGTAAGGTAGGATTCAATTGATCTGTCCTAAAAGTAAAGTTAATTTAGGAAACGTGAATGTTTAGAGTTGGTGGGGCAGTTAGCTGGATGCTAACGTGCCTAAATCGCTCACGTGGAAACCAAATCGGCGAAAACGGAAAACAATGTATATACATTTGATCAGCTGTTCTTAAGACAACCAGATGAATTTGAAATTGATTCTAAAAGCGGTGTCTCGTTTGTAAGTGATTAATACCTAACAGAATACAATACTGTCTCGGCCTGAGCTTTGGGCCTCGCTTTTATCGTGACAGTGTAAGTGCGCCCTCTAGTGTTAGGAGCAAAAACACAAGGACCAGGAGCTGAAACGTAAACGTAGCAACTCGATGCTTAAATTTTATAGAATCTGTCGATGTTGACTGTAAAATTGGTGTGTACTTTGTCAAAATGTTACACAGATTAATAACACTTTGTGGTATTTTGTAATATTATTATTATGGATATGTTGGTAATATTTATACCAACACTTTTTGGCATATATTTGTTAAATTAAAATTATAATGGATGACTTCAATTGTATCAACACTTGCAGCAGTAGCAAGTGTTGGTACTGCTGCAAGTGGTAGCAAATATGTATCTTAAAAACGCCAATCTTAAAAAAATAGTAAAGCAAGGAATGCAATGCACAGTGGATCATTTAAATGACACATTTTTTCTGTGAAACATGACATAATAATTTTTAATTCATTTTCCACATTTTATTCAGACTAAAAATGCAGTATATTGAGATACAGTCATCACATGAATACATCCATAAACACAATATTTGGTTTGCCTTAGCATTTGAGTTGTATGTAAATATTTATTTCAGTATATATTTTATCTGCCATGCAATAAAACTATACTTTCTTATAATATATTTGGCTTTTTTGATAAACTTTCTGCCTACAATTGACAAATAATAACAATGAAGATGCGAAAAAAGTTGAGTGCAGTGGAAATTACAATATGGGTTAATTGTAATTTGCATTGCTATCTTAGATGCAATAACATCACTTTGTCACTAATTGTGACATATAATTTGACTGAAAAACAATCAAATATTTTTTCTGAAAAATTAAAAAAATAAGTTTTTAAAATCTCTTCGTTGGAACCACCACAGTTGGGATTAATATGTCTTGACATAATGAAGCATCCCAATCACATACAGGCCTTCAGTTTAATTGTCGTCTCTCTGTCTTATTTAAAAATCAGATGTTCAGATTCTGCAAATCAAAATGCCACAAGAACTTCAAGAAGAAGCGTAACCCAAGAAAGACAAGATGGACCAAAGCTTTCAGAAAGGCTGCTGGAAAAGAGTTGACTGTGGTAAGATTCTCAATTGAGTTTTGATTATTTATTTATAAAACAAAAAATATCTGGTAGTCCCATTTCTTACCCAAAAATATTTTGTTTTTCGTCTTTAAGGACAATTCTTTGGAGTTTGAGAAACGCAGAAATATTCCAGTGAAATATAACCGGCAACTTTGGGACAAGTCAGGTAATGTTTTTGCTTTTTTAAAAAAACCAAAAACAAACATTTTTTATTATGAGACTGGAACAATTATATTTTAATATTTTATTACTTTCTTAGTTGAGGCAATGAAGAAGGTGGAGGAAATAAAAGTGAAACGACAGGCAAGATTTATCATGAACAGGTGAGAGGTTGATTTATTTTTCATGTTAAAGCTGCTGTTTTTTGTGCTTATAAATGTTCGCTTAAATATATTTTTTGCTTCTTTGCTGCAGATTAAAGAAGGGCAAACAGCTGGAGAAAGAAGAGGCCATCAGCGAAGTCAAGAAAAATATTCACCTCATCAAAGCTCCACATGCAGGTAAAGCTTTAGTTTCTGTAATTCTTATTAAAGTGATGTTGTTGTTTTTTTGTTTTTTTTTGAATATTTTTTAAATGTGACATAAATGATGATAAATGTGCAGCATTGCTAGAAGAAAGCAAGCTTCATATTCATGCATGAAGGGAAGTTTACCTGTGTTCTTACATTGTCATTGTTTTTACAGGCAAAGCCAAACAGCTGGAAGACAAAATGGTGCAGAGGTTACAAGAAGATGTAGAAATGGGGGATGAAGATGATTAACTTAAAACTCAGTCGTCGTTTTGTTTCTTTGCTTAAACTTGGCTCCTTCATTTTATTTGAAGTTTATATTTCCAGAAATAACAGCAGACACAGTTATAATGGACATCAGTTTTGTTTTTTTAATAAAATGGATCCATAGCGGCCTGTCAATTTCTTCTGTATTTAAAAATATCTTACAACAATGTTAAAAGGTTATCAATAATAAATTAACAATTTGGTGAATTTATCCAATCATCCTTTTTACTGTGATCATTAAGTTAATGGATTTTGCTGCTAAGTCACTCAACCCTTGTGTTTTTATGAAGAACATTTTAGAGGAAAGTAAGATTATCTGCTATTTCATTCTCTGCAGGAAAATAGTGAAACACAATCAGATCATAGAAAAACAGGAACAACGTGTTACACAGGATATAAACTAAATATTGAATAACAGAGCTTTGTTGTGGGGAAGATATTAGTTGTTTGACCAAACATGAGAGAGACATATGAATAAAATAAAAAAATATTTTACTTGTGTTTTTATAATTCATAATATGAAATTGTATCGTTATAATTATTGAAGTTGGAATTTTTTTTTTTTTTTCCAATTTGCTCCGCTTTGGGATACATATAAAAACACCATAAGGAATAGACATAAAATAGAAAACGGAGCGAACATATTTGTAATGAAAGTACAGAAAATAACGTAATGTATCTTGATAATTCAGCCATAAGTTGACCCACATTGCGGTGAATACCGCCTCCGCTAGATCACACCGGTCACGTTATCCGGTGGCCAAGTGGGCGGAATTTGAAGACTGAAGTTTGTACGCTTGAACTGAAGTTTGTGACTTTGCTGCACACTATGCAATACATAATATACAAGTTATAATAAACAAGTTATAGTCGTTGATTTCTCTGACAAACACCGTCTCACCGTGACGTCTCCTCCCTCGAGCAGACAGTTTTCTGGCAGTCTTTGCGTCGCCGGGGATAAAAGGAGCGGACCTTGGCTCTCTGGCATCGATTTACTCGGCCTGCTGCTGTCGTCCTCTTGGCGCTGCCTCCGCTTCTTTTCATCTGCTAGAACATTGGGCTGCTCAGAAGGAAAAGAGCCACAGTTTGGAGAATAGATCCAGGCTTTTAGTTTCCGGAAATGTCCGAACAACGTGAAGGAATGAGGACTTTGGAGGAACAGCAGGTAAACCTTAACAATGAATGTTTTTATGTGCGATTAGCGCAGCTAATAAACGGTTCAAACAAGAAAACACTGCAGGCGGAAAACGTCAAGCTAGTTAGCAGCTAGCTAATTTCTCAATCGCTGCTTCAGCTCTAAGCATTACTTATTTATCAAATATTATTGGGTTGTTTTGGAAACTTTTTCTAAACACCCATCTTAAAAAGAAATCTGCGTTTACCATAAAGGTATGCTATTTTAGCATGTAGCTTTGGGAAAACAACCGTTGTACGTTAACCTCATGGTGCTGCTTTACTGTTACAGCCCAGATTATGCTTGATAAAATGAATTATGGCTTCTTTAAAAAAAAATGGTTTCGCACTCATTTGTAATGTATTGGGACTGTTTTTATCAACACACGCTGCCTTGACTCTAACAGGAAATGGAGGACAAAGTCATCAGCCCAGAAAAAGCAGAAGAGGCCAAGCTGAAGGCCAGGTATCCCAACCTGGGAGCCAAACCCGGGGGGTCAGACTTCCTCAGGAAAAGACTCCAGAAAGGGGTACGTTTCTTACGCAAACATTAGGTTTTTTTAAATGTAAAATATAAATCTGTTAGTATGAATCCCATTTCCCCTCCAAATCCTTGGCCTTCAACTCTACATTTCTAATATAAATGACATCCAAATGATGGTTAACAGTTTTATACATACACTTTGGCACATAATTCACCTATTGGTTTAAAAAGAACCTACAAGAAGTTGATTCTACACAATTTATCCTTGTTTTCTACAATAAAAAAAAATGCAACTTTGTGTTGTATTATGCAAAAAGTAGTAATTTGCTGTGTCATTATGTATGTCCTAAGTGTACTAAAACACTAATGTTCTTTTAGGAAGGAAAATCACTAAAATATTTCATGTATGTTTGAAGGTTTGTACACTTAAAATCAGCTGTTTTAGAACAACTACATACGGCTTAAGATTTTGTGTTGAAATGTTGCCGATGCACTGAAAAAATATTATGAGATGGATTTATTTACCACTTGATTACATTTAGTATGGATTGTTTTTTCTTCATTTTAACTCAGTGTTAAAATACCGTATTTTTAAAAGTTTTGTCACAAAAACAATTTAAGTCTATTCTGACATGTTTAGTCTGACCACAACTGTACTTAATTTCAAAATATACAATATAATATACTTTGTACATATACTTCTTCAATAACAATTTGTCTGTGATTCAACATTTTTCAGCAATTTAGTAAAAAGTACACTTTATGCATGCAATGTAAAAATATATTTATTGCATATTGGCAGTACATATTTACAAGCCTTAATGCATTATAAATATAGTATATTTTCCCTCCAGCATATGTGCAGTATTATGTTTTTTTTTTGTTTTTTTTTCTTCAACAGTCACAAAATATGATAACTTGCTGCAACACAGCAGGCTTGAAAAATGTGGAATTTGCTCTTGGTTCCTTTCACTGGGCGAGAGTTGCAGGGCAACATAGAGACACTGCACAGCCCTATTTTATTCTGTAGATAAAAAAAAAAGAAATTGAAATTTGAGTGCAGAAAAAGTATTGTATTTTGTAAAGAATGTGTGCATGTACGTTTCTGTGGCAAGTATCGAGGAGAACTGATAGCTTTTCTCTTTGGATACTGCTGCGTTCCAGTTTTGCTCAGAACTGGAAATGTTCTACTTCATAGTCAAATGTCAACTGGAACGCTCTCCAAAGTTAGATTTCCCACTGGGAAACAGGGAGGAACTGTGACTAATGCCCTGTCCCAATACTCGCACGCCCACCCTCGTTCCGTCCTTGTGTACTTCACATGTTCATTCATGTTGAAGGCTTTGAGTGCGTAGTGTGTCCCACATTCTTCGCTCCGCCCATTTTGGGTCGCCATGTTAAATTATGACTTCTTAACTAGAACGTTGTTACTTCGGGTTTTATGTCAGATCCACCTCAGAGTTCCCATTTCCCAGGTAACTGGAACGCAGCATATATGTACAGCTCTGGAAAAGACTAAGAGCCCTCTGCACTGAACCCCATTGAAAACCTCCTGGTTATTCCACCAAATATTGATTCCTGAGTAAAAACATTAGTATTATTGTTTCTAAATGAATATGAACTTGTTTTCTTAGCATTATTTGAGGTCTGAAAGCACTGCATCTTTTTCGTTATTTTGATCATTTCTAATTTTCTGCAAATAAATACTACATTTGTGCTTGGAATTTTGGAGACATGTTGTCAGTAGTTCAAAGAATAAAACAATGTTCATTTTACTTAAACATATACCTATAAAAAGTAAAATCAGAGAAACTGATCATTTTAAATGGTCTCTTAATTTTTTTCCAAAGCTGCATATATCCCATTTTCTCAATGCGTAACTTACCAAAACCTGCAGTAAGTGCTAAGAAACAGAGAGCGGGAGATCGAAGGGTTTGTGATAATCCTAAGAATTGGGTTTCAGCCTTTTTACTTTTTCTTTTTTGTTCAGCCAAAGTATTTTGACTCTGGGGACTACAACATGGCCAAGGCCAAGATGAAGAACAAGCAGCTGCCATCGGCTCCGACGGAGAAGACTGAGATCACCGGGGATCACATTCCAACCCCTCAGGACCTTCCTCAGAGAAAGACCTCCATCGTGGCCAGCAAACTGGCTGTTTGATACATTTTACTCATTTGCTACCATTCCATCACCTACGTTATATCTACCTGCTGTTTTTAGTCCTTTTTCTCTTTTTTTGTTTTGCCTATGTATGTATTGTCCTAGAACTATTTGCATAAATCAGCCAAATGAACAGTTGACAGCTGTCAGAAGTCCAAAAGGGTTACTAAACATGTTGACGCTCTTAACCAAGTACTTACTGTCTTTTGAGCACACAAAAAAAACTTATAGTCTGGTTTAGCTTTGAATTTTGCATTTAAAGGATAACATGCTTCCATGTAAAGGGCTTAACGGTTCCTGCAGAGGTTATCTTTACATGACTGCAAATTAATCTAGTAAGATCTGGCTGTTTATAACGAAGAAAAAATAGCACTACGGTAAAAAAAAAGAAGAAAAAGTCAGTCTGCATAGATATATGTGAGAAATACATGTGTAATTTAAAGATATCTGCTTCTAATGTTAATCGGTTTAAATAGTAACATCAGGGCTTTATATTTTCTCTTTAAATCTTATGTACAATTTTAGGTCTATGGCTCTATTTAAAGTGCAGCTGACAAGCTTGTATTCATTTGCGTTAAACTAATGTTTATGCCATTAATTTACGATGACATGCTGCTGGACTCCACCTCATCCTGACCTCTGAAATATGGCCTTAAAGTAACGAACAGTCGTTCCTCTTGAGCAATATTTGCTCCCTCAGTGAGAATCTTGGTTGTGAGTCTTGGCTGACGCGCGCCTTTTGACTGGATTCACTTTGGATCACATGGGAAGAAATTCCCTGTTCATGTCTGGAGTGTGCATGTATGTTTACTGTGCTGATATGCTGTGCCATTTGTTTTGTAAATAAAATAGTTTTGCATAATATCTTCCATTCATTTGAGTTCTGGACTTATTTTAGCTTAATCTTTTCTGTGCAGCAAAGAAAGGAATTTTGTAACTCTTGGACAGTATTTCATTTTAAAGAAATTATAAAAATTCTCATTTCCATATATGAAAGCAGTTCTACTTGATATTATACATGCACAACTGTATTTGAGTCAGTTTCACTCTCAGGCCAGCCAAATATGTTAACATTTGCAACCTGCTGCAACTAAAGTTGGAAATGTCACAACATATATCAGAAATGTCTTGTTTTTTTTAAAGAACCAACATTTATTTTTAAATATAAAATTTAGCAAAAGACTTTTTTTTTGGTATGATGTAAGACTAAAATAAATAAAAGCATGTAGATTTCCAACAAACAGATTTACAACCATATTTCCGATAGTTTGTGTCATTCACTGTAGAAATTTAATGCAGATACTGCAAGAAAACTGGGGGAAAAAAAGCATGTATGTCTTACATCTGCATTGAAAAACCAGTTCATAGCTTTTGTTGGTTGTACTTTCACCAACTTTGGCATTTATAGAAGATTGGTTAGCATGTTTAGATTAAGATAAATTAATTTCTGATGTGGCAAACATGGACAATGCTCTAGTCAACTGAGAGTAAAATGTAACTTTTTGCTAGTCATGCAAGTTGATAGCTCAAAACCACCATTCCCACTAGTAAGCATGGTTTAGGTTGCTGCACCATCCTGTGGGGATGCGGCTCAGCAGAGTTGAGGAAGCTGGCCATCCAGTATGACTGAACTTGAGCTATTTTTGAAAAATTCTCTCCATTTAGATGTGAAATGTTGGTAAAAACACAACTCTAAAGAAAGGTGGCTCTTAATGAGGAATGGACACAAAAGCATGTCATACTTTTGGATTTAAAAAACACAACATAGCTTTCTTGTTTGAAAGCGTCTTGAATTTTGACTTCATGCATATGAATGTTGGTCCCAAAAAAGACCCTCAAAGGAGCAGTATTATGTGTTTTCCAGGCACATGGTGCCCTTTTATAGCACCATAAAGTAACTATGTTAACGTCAGTTGTTATAAAAATGGTATATCGAATGTGACTTAAAAGAAATGTTACCTCATAATTTAACACCTTGAAATTGAGTCTCTGTCTCTTTAAAAATTCCTGCTCTTTCTTAAGCTCCGCCTTCAGGAAGTCATCACATCTCAAAACTACAGAACTACAACTACTACTCTGCCTGTTCACAGAAAGCTGTAAGTCAGTTCCTGTTGGTATGAATATGTATGAATGTCTAAACTCCTCCATTTCACTTATTCAACTGGTTGTATTCTTACTTACGTACAAGTTTTGGGTTCATGATACGTTTGGTATTTACCTTGAATCAAAGATACAAGCATCCAAATCCCCCTTTGTTTTGCCCGATATAGGCACAGATGACGTCAGCTTCAACCCAGGCATGGTTATTGAAAATTATGGCAAACAGCACACTTCCTAGAGTCAACAAGATGAACTATGAAATAATAGTTATCTACTTTCCACATACAACCAGCACTGCTGCAATATATTTGTACTCAGGTGAAAGTAAGAAGAAGCCATCCAAAAAAAATTCTTAGGAGTAAAGAAGTATTTTGCCAAATGGCTACATAAACACTGAGTAAGTGATATCATCAGAAATATATAATTCAATGCATAAATTTTGGTACAGTATTTTAAAGACTAAGATAAAAAAAAACATGATTACAAAGTAACAAATGAGGCAGAAAAAACCCTTTTAATTCAGAGTACTTCCATTCAATATTTAGCTTGTTGACAGAAATTGCAATAAGTAATGGCAGAAAGACCTCATCAAGTTGAATATAACTTGATGAGGTATGTTGTTGTTAGAACAACAACAGCAAAATACTCAAGAGGTGATACTCAAGAAAAAACAAGGTATTGTAAAACTAATGCTAAAAGTGCATTTTCCTCTAAAAGTTACTCAAACAAATAAATGTCACCCATTTGTGGCTTCTAGGCTATTTTCAGGTGTAAAATCTTATTCTAGTAATCATGCTAACTTTTTTGTAGTTAGCCTGAGTGGAATAAAATAATTACAAACATGAGAAGTTGGGTTCAAATTAGTCAAGTAATTTTGACAGTTCTGGCTTTCCATACATTAGAACAGCTTTAGTATTTTTACCGCTAGAGGGCGCGGTTGACACACGTTGTGAACCCGTGTCGGGGCATGCGCAGCTGAGTGACAGCTGTCGGAGGAGGTGAATCCTCTAGTCGGCAGAGTGGAGTGAGAGCTGGAGGAGGACAGACCTGGGGACGTCGGCGTTTCTGTCCGTAGGAGTTAACGAAATGTTTTATCCCCTTCCGAGCGGGCGGAAAATGTCTCCGGAGTCTTTCTAAACAAGCTTAAAGACATGGCAGCTTTTGAACTTTACTCCAAGGTAGGCAGCGCCTGATAACGAGCCACTCAACGGTTTTTCTCTACCTACTTTTGTTAGCTTGTTATAATAAAATTGTAATTAGCAACTTTTTAGTGCCTGTCGAATCTCTTTTTAGTGAGTCAGGGTAATTATATAGCACTTTTTTTTGCTTCTCTGCCACATAAACCGCCTCTTATCCATCCACGTTATGCGCATGTCCGCTGCCAGTTACCTACCACTGTTGCCGCTGATGAAGTTTTTCCAGCCAGCTGTGTTACTGTAAGAGCAGAGGTTGGACTTTTCTGACCCGTTTCTTTTTTTCTCTCTCTTAAAAAAAAAAAAAAAAATCCAGAATACCCATGTTTGGCTCCCAGATGCAGCAGAAGTGTGGAAATCTGCTGAACTTCTCAAAGACTACACTCCTGGTGACCTGACTCTGTCTCTACAACTGGAGGATGGCACGGTAAGACAGCCAAACCCCCCCCCCAAAACAAGCAAACAAAAAGATCCTATAACCACACAGAGACACACCCAGAAAGACTGAGATGAAAATTGGTTTAGGATGTTCTCGAAACGCCAAGCGCATATTTCTTTTGCACAAACGCTGGAAGCAGAGCCTAGTGAAATTACATGCTATGATGGATTATTCATGACGGCTTGGCTGTTGGGAGTATTTCTCATCGTCAGGCAAAACAAACACCTTGTGGTGCTATTTACAAGTTAAACCGTGTGTGCATGGTTTCAGAATAAACGAACTGACTCAAACTAAGTTTTTCTCCAGCATTGCTGCTACCTGAAGGTATTCTGTCGAGTTTGGGCATGCACATCAGGTATGGAAATAAGGTCAAATATTATCTTGAGTGAACATGAACAGGCCAAGCACTGAGGGTTTGCTGTTAGCGTTCATTTGAAGCATGATTGACAGTTTATAGCTTGCATTTTTGCCCATTCTCAATGCCATCATTAGCTGTCATTAACACTTTTCTTTTTGTTTTGTTTGTTCAGGTTGTGGAGCACAATGTTGACCCCAAAACCAAAAACCTGCCCCCTCTCAGAAACCCCAACATCCTGGTGGGAGAAAATGACCTCACAACTCTCAGTTACCTCCATGAGCCAGCAGTGCTACACAACCTTAAAGTGCGCTTTATCGACTCCAAGCTGATTTACACCTACTGTGGTAATGAGCTTCATCTCATTTGACTTGCACTATCACTGTCAGCGTAGACTTTGGAGTCTTACTCACTGTATTCGCTGACATAATCCAGAGTACCATAAGCTGATTATTATGATGCATGCTTGCTTTTAAAGGAACACAACATGGATATGTCACTGATGATAAGATTGCAGAATTTGTGTTATTCAATATTTTCTCCTTTTTTAATCCAAAAAGCAAAATAAATAATTGTCTTGACTGAAACACCAGAATGTGATATGACTGAAATCTTGCTTAGAGCTAAACAAAATATAAATTTGTTGCTCTCAGTTAAGTTTGTGGTTATGCCTGTCATGATAAAAAATTTTGCTGGACAATAAATTTTCTCAGAAATTATTGCGATAAACGATAATATTGTCGTTTTGAGGCCATTTTCAACTAATAATGGAAAATTAACGCCTTTTGGCCTCTGAAAGTCTAATAAACTTCAGTTTTGTACTCCACACTGGAATTGGAAAATATTTTAAATATCCAAAATAAAACACGACCAAAAACGATAAACAAAAAAACCACAAATAACTGAAACCATAAATAAAACGGATTATGCAGTCTCTGTAAACAAGCTTGCCCTTCAAAACATGCTAGTCATCAGAATGGAAATTATTGAGCTCATTTAACTTATCATGAAATTAATTGATTATTGTGACAGGCTTAGTTGTGATCACTCTAGCCAACTCAAAACAGACATTTTGCTGATGTTGTTTTGTAGTTTTCATGTAAGATTTTTAATTGCAGTCAAAGTTTTTGTCAACTCATCTGAGTCAAATGCTTTTCCTCAAGAAATAAATTATTGTTCACTTAGAGGGCTGAAATACTGTCACAATATGTCAATTAATCGCATGATAAATTAAAACAAACATAATTTCTATTTGCAGGATTTATTATTTTTCACTTTTCTCTTTCTATCAAAAACTGGATGACAAATGTTTTCAGTCTTGTGTTTTGGTCTCAACTAGCCCCTTTTTCTGAAGGCAATTTTCTTTTACAGAGACTAAATTATTCATTTTATTTGTTGTTTCTGATGTTCTCTTGTTTGTCTTCCAGTTCTGGGGTTAAGTTTTCATTCAAATTTAGAGTTTATTGATCTTTGAGAACATGTTCTTGCATTATTACACCATGACTATTTTATTGTTTAAAAATTATATCAAAGCAACAATATTATCATTTATCGCGATAACAAATCATCCTCCACTATAACTTGTTATTGTCACAGGCCTACGTTTTCAGATTTTCATTTGTAAAAGAAAGAAAAAGAACCATGTTTCATCTAAGAATGAACTTTTAGTTTTTCTGATCCACTTTAGGAATCGTCTTGGTTGCCATCAATCCCTATGAGAGTCTGCCCATCTATGAAGCTGATATCATCAACGCCTACAGTGGGCAAAACATGGGAGACATGGACCCGCATATCTTTGCAGTAGCTGAGGAATCATACAAACAAATGGCCAGGTTTTGGTATTTTTGATTTACATTTTAGAGCCACCATAGAGATTTTTGTCTTTAACTCTGACTCTCTTGAAGGTTTTTTTGATTATGAATGTTCCTTTTTTTTATACAGAGATCAAAGAAATCAGTCCATAATAGTGAGTGGGGAGTCTGGTGCAGGCAAAACGGTCTCTGCTAAATACGCCATGCGTTACTTCGCCACAGTCAGCAGCTCATCGGAGGAGACCAACGTTGAGAAGAGAGTACTTGCTTCTAATCCAATCATGGAGGTAAAATTTTACCGCTTTAGGAAAATCAACAACTCATGGTTAACATTATGTTTTAACAGACAATATTTATTGTTTTGTAGGCCTTTGGGAATGCCAAGACAACAAGAAATGACAACAGCAGCCGCTTTGGGAAGTACATTGAGATCGGGTTTAACAAGGATCTCTGCATAGTCGGGGCAAACATGAGGACCTACTTACTGGAAAAGTCTAGAGTAGTGTTTCAGGTAAAGCTTCATGGATGTTGACAATGTGTATTCATGCTGCTGGAGCAATAACTTAGAACAGGGCTGCAACTAACAATAATTTTGTTATCGATTTATTCTTATGATTAATTGATTAATCAGATAACAAAGATGCCTACATTCTGCACATTTCAGTCTTTTTTGCAATACTAGAAATAAAAGATGCAAATAAACAAATAATTCAATTCATTTTTAAATAAGGAAATACTAATTTTATTGCCTAACATTCAGATGTACAGCATTCATTTAGTGCAGGCTATATCACTTTTTAATATAAATGAAATATGTATGTATTTTATGTAGAGTTTTGACTTAATTACTGCTTTGAGTATGTTCTTTCAGCATTTGGCCTTTTTTGAGTCTGTGTACTCCAGTTAATTAATCGATTACTAATTTAGTTGATCACTTTAGTATGGATAATTGATTATCACGATTAATCTGACTAATTGTTTCAACCTTACATTTTTAAAATGAGAACTTTACTGTATCTCTATTTGATTTTATATATTAGATCAACACCAAGTTGCTCACAATTATGGATAATTTTTAATTTTGATTGTGACAAATGTAAACGAACACCACAAATGCATGATTTTCCAATTCAGCTTCACTGTTTGGTTCATCAGATTAACTCCTAATAGAAAACACAAAAGTTTATGGTGTGAACTTTTAGTTTTTCTGATCCTTTTTTTTACCTCTGTGCACATTCACAGAGGTAAAAATTCTGTGAATGTGCCTCACTCTCCATCTTTTTGCATTTCTTGTAGGCTCACGGAGAAAGAAACTACCATATTTTTTACCAGCTATGTGCCTCTTCACATCTGTCTGAGTTTAAGACCTTCAAATTAGGTCTGAGGCAATAAAATCTAATTTTTGTTAGCATTTTTGGAATATAATATGGCCAATAATAATAAAAGTAAAATGATCTCACTTGTTGTTTTAAAGGCTGTGCAGATGACTTCTGCTGCACTAACCAGGGTCAGAGTCCAGTCATCGATGGAGTCGATGATGCCAAAGAGATGTGCAACACCAGGAGGGCGTTCTCACTATTAGGTCAGTATTTTTATGCATTTATATATACAGTATGTACATCTCTGGAAAAAATTTAGAGACCACTTAGAATGATCAGTTTCTCTGATTTTACTTATTATAGGTATATGTTTTAGTAAAATGAACATTGTTCTTTCATTCTATTAACTACTGACCACATGTCTCTGAAAATCCAAGCACAAATTTTGTATTTATTTGCAGAAAATGAGAAATGGTCAAAATAACAAAAAGATGCAGTGCTTTCAGACTTCAAATAATGCAAAGAAAACAAGTTCATATTCATTTAGAAATAGCAGTACTATTGTTTTAAGTCAGAAATCAATATTTGGTGGAAGAAGCAGGAGGTTTTCAATGGGGTTTAGTGCAGTGGGCTCTTCATTTCTTTAGATGCATTATTTCGATTTACATTACTTGACACAGTTGTTTTTTTGCTCACATTGTAGGAATTGGTGAAAATGATCAAGTGGAAATTTACCAGATTCTTTCAGCTATTCTTCATCTTAGCAACGTGGATATAAAAGATCAGTCATCTGACGCATGCAGCATCCTGGTAAACACTGATTTCTCTCTGATCCAATAACAGAACATCTTTGTCTCTGTTTTTATGTAGTTAATGTTTTAGCTTTTTTTTCCCCATCTAAGACATATGTTCAGAATACAGAGGTATTTACGTCCTGTCTTCCCAGCCAGATAATGCCCACCTGATGGTCTTCTGTGAGCTCATGGGAGTTCCTTGTGAAGAAATGGCCCACTGGTTATGCCATAGGAAACTCCAGACAATCACGGAAACCTTTGTGAAGTCTGTTTCCAAAGAGAATGCGGTCCATGGAAGGGATGCACTGGCCAAACATATTTATGTCAGACTCTTCGGCTGGATCGTGAGCAGTATTAACAATGCGCTGGCATCTACAGTGAAACACTCATTTATCGGCGTGCTCGACATTTATGGGTAAGTCTCCCTTATCAGCTTCTTCATAGTTTTTCTATTATTGCTCAACAATTTACAAAGTTAAACATATTTAGAGTTGAATTGATTAGTAATCGGATTAGTTGTGATGAATAGAGAAATAATAATTTAGTTTACTGGAATACACAAATGAAAATAAAATGCCATTTATTAAAACAGCAACATAAACTCAGAAGTATTTAGGTCAAAACTGTACAAAAAATATATACATTTTGCATTTCAAATAAAAAAAATAAATATTTGTTTGTAAATATGCTCCACCCAAAACTCCTCAAGTGGCATTTTAGCTTCTCCTTCCAGTCTGGTTTTCGTGCTCACCACAGCACAGAGACGGCCCTCGTAAAAGTGTTCAATGATATCCATGTAAATACGGACTGTGGGAGAACCACAGTGCTGGTTCTGTTGGACCTCAGTGCAGCTTTTGA
>CAEFZX010017694.1:0-10426 GCA_903066825.1 Alfaro cultratus
ATTAGTTCAAGTATCTCTCTGACAAATTCACTCTGGACGAAGCAAGAATGAACAACAAGAAAGAAAAGAGAAAAGATAATGCCAGGTAAACACAACTTCTAATCCTTGAATAGTTCAAAAAGATCCAATAAAATTAAACTACATCGACTAAAATGTTAACAGTTAAATATGTTGATTATTAATGTATTTGAAATCTAAAATAATGTGGTCTTAAATCCCAAATGAAAAGCAACACTTTTAATATTTGACAAATCTGATGCTGGCCCAAAGAAAGTTTTTCATTTTAAATAAAATCAGGAAATAGAAAAGAAAACTTGAACTTACAAAGCATTGACCTTGACAAGGAATATCAAAAATGAGCTTTATATTATATTCTTTATGTGCTTATAACTGCTGCTTTTATTGTTTTATGCATTATTATGTTATAGCAGCTAACATCCTTCTCATCTCTTAAAGACATAAGAACGTGGAACATGAGCAGCAACGGGTTCCTCCTGAAAAAAGGTGACCAGTAGCAATTTTCATTGTTTTGAAAACTAAGTGATTGTATTTAATCAAACACAATTTAATCTACATTACATGCAGCAAAACTAAAGTACAGACTAGCAGGCAAAGCTTCTGTATGAAAAGTTAAATAAAGACATATAGAAAAAAATAAAATCCTTTAAATCTTTAACATTCTGCATTAATCAAAGTCATCCATGAAGTTATCAACAACTAATGTTTATTTTGGATATACAACAAAGGTTCAAAATATGCAAATTCCTGGAACATTTAGATTTAAAATTTGTTTCTCCTAACCAATAAGAAACATCCATCCTTCAAAAGAAAAAATTGTTCTTGATGATCATTTGTGGGGGGGAAAAAATTGCTTTTTATTAACATTTTAACAAATGAGCATGCTGAAATGTATTATATATTATATATTATCAACACATTAACCATCTAGTGACTCCTAGACTTTTCTAGTAACTGGATTTCTTAATTAATATAGTTGATTGATTGTGAAAACCTTTTTATCTGCTTTTTAAAGTTGTGGTGAGTTTTCTGAGATCGCCTGGCATTTTCGGCGGACAAGGTAACGTCGTTCTTCAGATTTAAATTACATCATTGTTTTTTTTAAAGAATATATGTATATACATCTAAAATATTCAAACAAAAAAGAAACCAGCATGAGGTTTAATTGCTGGAATGGTTTTTACTCAACAGGTCTGCATTGGCGGAAGGAAATGAAACATTGCAGTCCCTCCTAGCAAGGTAAATATCAGATATTTTAATGGAAAAAGCTTTTTGAAAGGGTTTTGTCACATCACATTTCTACTTTTCTGATAAAAAGTAGTAGTGTGCCAGTCACTGTTTACCATATGACATTTAAATCAAAATTATAAGAATAATAACAGTTTAAAAAAGTAAAGTGTAACACCACAAAAAGTCTTAGAGACACAAAAATAATTTTAAAACACCATATATATTATCTTCAAGTTTTTATGTCATCTGGTTTTTCTCGCATTATTCATTCAGTCTCTGCATATGAATTGCTAAATTGTATCCATTTCTCTTATAAAATTAAAGCTGATTTGTACCTATACTCTCAGCATGCCGGCTGCCGGCTAACCAAAAAAATATATATACTTCTCTAAGTGATCGTAAGAACCGAGGAGGAGTCAGCCATAAGAGTCTAGATAACATGGGGATAAAAAAACAACCTGAGAAAAATAGTCCCTCTGGTGTGGTCTTCCCGTCCTCCCGGTGGGCCCGGTGCCTGGAAAACCTCACCAGGGAGGTCAAGGAGGCATGAAATGATTCAGTTTTGTAAATTAACTGTTTATTTACTTAGTCTGCTAACGTTACATGAATATGGCAGATATAATTTTGTTTATTTCACATTCGTTAAAAAAATTATTTAGTCCAAGGACAAGTAAACCATGTTATATATAATTTACATGTATAACATCCATTTTCTGTACACCTTTGTCCCTTCTGGAGTCAGGATGGGTCCTGGTGCCTATCTCCAACGAGACAAGTCCATCGCAGTTTATATGTGTACATAATTTTAAATGAAAGTACTTCAAATGTTTACTACAGTTACATGAAATTCCAACAGTTTCTTAGCCAGAAGGAGGCTCTTAGCACTGTCAATCATCCTTGTGTATGCACTCCTCACACCCTCCCCCTGCTCTCTGCTATGCTACAGCTAGTTCCTCACACTGTAGCCTCAAGTGAACACTTAGGCTAGTTAACATGGCCAATAATGATAGCAGATAAACAGTTTTTCTGGAATGGTAAGTTGTTTGTCTGTCATTAACACATTAAGGTTGAAAGACCATCGTCCTGTCTGGGATTAGTTGTTTCTGACTAGGAGTGGTGCATTTCAGCAGACTGCAAAAGAACCACAGGAAGGAGAGAGAGGAGCTCCATCTTTTCACAGATTATCTGTCTTAAATTATATTGTCATGACATATATACAGTTTTAACAAACATGTAAAATATGTTTGTAAAAGTTGCATACTTGAGCTTTAACATAAAAATGTTTATTGAATAACACTCTGGAAACAGGATCACAGCATTGGTCAACAGGTGCAGCACTAGAAACAGAGATGACAGGTTGGTAATCCACTAACCTGTAGGTCTGGGATTTAGACGGGGAGAGGAACCGTAAATGCAGTGATGTCAGAGAAGGTTGAGAATTTGGAAGCGCAAGAGGATTGATAAATGCTGTAGAGTCGTAGACTTCAGCAGATTAATAGAAAAAATTATCCTCTTCAGTCGGAGCATCTCCACTCAAACTCCAAGGCCAACAATCCAGAAGCCTGGCTATATTTCAGGCAGTGGTCATTCACTGTGGCTCAGAAAACTTAAGAAGAGGGTGAGGCTTGAATCCTTGACCCAAGGTCCATAGCGAAGGTCAATCCTAGATATCAAATGACCTGAAGAAATTCGTAAAGTTCAAGGCAGGGCAGAAAACAGCCTTGGACGTGAGCGAGGCCAGGCACTAAAAGTTAAAGAGAGCAAGGAAGGAATGCTGAAATACTGGCAACACTGCAGCTTCCATAAAACAGGCAGGACAAAGGTGAGCTAAAGGAGTCTTGATAAGCCTTGATAAGCCTTGCAAGACTGCTCATCTGTGGACAGCATTGATAAGAGACAAATTATTAACTTTGCCACAACTGTCCATGTTGGAACATTCTAAACTAAACTTATCTTAAACTGAAGACAATCAATCAACACTGAACAAACTGTGCTGCTTTTTGTGAAAAGTCTAATATTTATTTTGAACTCATACGATACTACTGTGGGCTGTTTTTCTTCTTTGGTGAGCAGTTTTGCTCATTTCTGTTTTGGGGGGGAACCATAATCTGCCAGGCAAATTAAATCTCTGATGTTTCTCTGTAAGGACTGATGATGTGAAGGAAGATCCTCAACGCCTCCAGAAAGACTTAAGGTAATAATTTGTCTTTTAAACCACAGGTTGTTACAATTTAAGCCATATATTATTATGATTCTCAATTAATCCATCAGTTCTGGTTTGCCACGTCCCTGAGGCCAAAACTTGTCAGTCTACATTTACTGAATTAATTCAGTGATAGTATGAAGTTTGTTCCTATTTTCTTTTTTTCTATTTTTGTTTTCAAAGTTTGACTCAGAAGGAGCGAATATAAGCACTTAGAAATCTGAAAAAAAAAATAAAAATACCCATGCCCAAATTAATTTTTCACTGTCCCAGTTGTGTGATGGAAACTCACCATTACTACTTTCCAGTCCGATTCTGCGGGCGAATGTCCCACTGATGGTCCTATTATTTTTTTATTTGGCTTCCAATAAAAAAGAATTAAATAAAATTAGATGTTGCTGCTTGTCAATCATTATTTCCTTTTCCTGTGAACTTGTGAACTCAGAACAGTCATTCTTTTCTGCTGTGATTGCTGTGTTCACTATGTTGCTGTAAACCACAGCTGGAGGGGCTTCATGGGAGCCTGGCAAGTCTTGTGGACTTTGAAGAGTTTGTGAAACTGAACATCCCATGACACGGTGTTAATTGTTTACCTATGCCGGGCACTTCAAATTGCAGGCTAAAATTTGTGATCAATATAAAAGTGTGCCAGTACCATTTATCTTTTTTTTTTTTTTTTTTACAAAGATTAGCCAAAGCAGTTCCAACTGTTCGATCCATCCTACCTATAAACCACGATAAATATCATTCAGATTTGAGTGGACCCTTGTGTTGAATAAATTAATAAGCAACATGGGCAGCTGTTGTTTTATTTGAAAAAAGCTTTAGAAGAGAGTGCGTGGAAGACTTTGGGCTCTTTCAAGATATGATACAGATTATCTGTGTCAGGATTGGTGAAGGTGGAGATGAGGGAGAGCCAAAATGCAAATGGTAATAAATGCCAGCAAGAAATAAAACCTGACATCTGAAGAATAGCAGAACCTGCTCACAAATGAAAATAAAATAAAAACATGATTACTAGAACCTAACAGGACTGAAGCATAGGGATAATGATAATCAAGACTAGAACTGAAGACAAGACTAGAATAATGAAGAGATGAGAAAAGGCA
The DNA here is from genome assembly GCA_903066825.1 of Alfaro cultratus. Lineage (NCBI taxonomy): Eukaryota > Metazoa > Chordata > Actinopteri > Cyprinodontiformes > Poeciliidae > Alfaro > Alfaro cultratus. The sequence continues at coordinate 4,561 of CAEFZX010017694.1, forward strand.
TGAGATACATGTTTTTGTATCAAGCAAAAGTGCTAAGAGCAGCAAAAAATAATATCCCATTATGGGTTGTTTGTTTTTTTCTTCAGCATGTATGGCAACAAAAACTCTGCCTCCAAAAAGTCTTCCAGTTTCAACTTCCTCATCTGTGGAGCAAGTAAAATGAGTTCAGCTGGGGACTACAGTTACGGGTTAAGTATACCTGCATATTCTGGAAGCTTCATTTATTTAAAAAAAAGCCTTATTAAATATATACCTGTATAGAAAAAGTCAAATACTGGACTAATCTCAACATGTTGTGACATGTTCTCAGAAGAAGCCAGGGACAGAGAAACCTCTAAAGACTCAAATCTGAGTCTGACTGTTTTATATTGAGAGTTTCTTGATCAGTAGAGACGTCAGAAAAAAATCCTCACAGCAGCTTATGGGCTTTATTAGCTATATTCACATCACACACTGAGCAAACAGTGACCAAGACCACTTAGACAGAAGTCTATTGAATAAAAAGAACAAAAAACAGAACATCATCCTTGAATTCTTCGGCAGCAGTGGAGCTGAGTGGAAATCTGTGGTCCAAAAACTGGCACAAAGTCGAGTCTGACGTGTTTTTACCGAACTCTGGTTTATACTGATGATCGGGTGTGTTCATCTGTGGACAGCATTGATAAGAGACAAATTATTAACTTTGCCACAACTGTCCATGTTGGAACACTCTAAACTAAACTTATCTTAAACTGAAGACAATCAATCAACACTGAACAAACTGTGCTGCTTTTTGTGAAAAGTGTAATATTTATTTTGTACTCATACTGTACTAATATGGGCTGTTTTTCTTCTTCAGTGAGCAGTTTTGCTAATTGTGTAATACTTTCTTTTTCAGTGTGTATGTAAACCTAAAAACAAAACAAAAAATAAAAGATCAGTAATTCCTTTAACCTCTCATCCATTCCTTAAGTTAAAAATTAGAGTTTTGTTTTTATTCAAAACCTCAATTCTTTCAGGTGACAAACATTAATAATACTGTTTTGGGGGAACCATAATCTGCCAGGTAAATTAAATCTCTTTGATGTTTCTCTGTAAGGTCTGATGATGTGAAGGAAGATCCTCAACGCCTCCGGAAAGATTCAAGGTAATAATTTCTCTTTTAAACCACAGGTTGATGCAATTTTAGCCATATATTATTATGATTCTCAATTAATCCATCAGTACTGGTTTGCCACGTCCCTGAGACCAAAACTTGTCAATCTACATTTGCTGGATTAATTCAGTGATAGTATGAAGTTTGTTCCTATTTTCTTTTTCTTTTCTATTTTTGTTTTCACAGCTTGACTCGGAAGGAGAGAAAAGAAGCACTGAGAAATCTGGAAAAAAACAGCACAAAAGAATCAAAGCAACACTCAAGGTATATTTTGATATGGGAGTAACATTATAACATGGTGTGAAGTTTAAAAAATGTCAATTTTACATAAAATCCCTCCACCTTAAGAGAAAAGGAATAAGAATAATTTACATGTTTCTGAAATACGTCTCTGTCGACAATTCACGTTAGATATCAGTTGTTCAAATTGCTAAAATATAAATTTGTGTCTAAACCTTTGGGATGTATTACATGACAAAGAACCTAAAATTTAACCATCTAATAGTAGATTTCTTTAGAATATGGGCTGTTGATTTTATGAGTATAGCTCATGTAATTTATTACAAATAACATTCATTTTTTGGTTAGGAGTCTTTTTGACTTCTGTAAGTCACTGCCAGGAGATAAGGTCATAATTATTGACACAACGTTTGAAAAACCATTTAAAAAAATATTTAATAGTATTAACATCACTGATTAATGAATACAATAAAATGTAATAATTGCTGTTTGATATTCATGTGATTCTTTTTAAAGAATTGCCTTGACTGAATCCGTTCAACGTGATCTCCTTAAGATAAGGTAACTGCATGGCTCACTTAAATTTTATTAATTGTAATAGTTTAATTAAACTCTTTTTAACAAATAAATAAATAAAATGAAGAAAACATGAATTGAAAAGATGTCTCTGATGACTCTACAAATCATCAGAGACAGATGATGACAGTAAGATTTAACAAGCATTGAATGTTTGCCAGATCCAGACTATGAATAGTTGCAGCTTTGTTGAATCTTGTGTCCAGAAACAGGTGTTAACAAACTCAACCTTTCTGAGGGAGAGGCCACTGAAATGAGTAGTATAATTTTAGTAAGCTCCCCTGTAGAAGTAATAGTTTTAAAAAAGTAATCCCACAATAATAAAATATCTGCAAATGTTGTGTAATGTCCTATTATGTTGTTGGTCTGGATATGTGTCCATAGACCCATAAGCTTCATCCTATCTATCTGTCTGTCTCTATGTCTCTCTGTCTTTCTCTCTCTTTTTGCCTAAATATCTTTTGTATTTAGTTTTACTCCAATTTTATGCTTTGCCCTGAAATGCCTAAAGTTTGATATCTTTATCCATTTTATTACATATTTTCTGCAAGTCAAACCAAATGTTGTAATTGTACTAATGTGCACATACCCAAACTCCTCATATGTCAGTGGCAATATAAATAAGGGTCCACATACATACCAATCCATAGAAGTTTTTACCAGACTATAAGTTTGCCACATGCTAGATGTCTACACTAAAAGTGTGTGACTTTTGTACTAGTGTGAGACAATCAGAAATCCACTGTTTTATAGAGGCCAGTACTTCTGAGTTTGTTTGATATACTAAATAACAGAGATGTTTGTTTCACTCTTTGAAATGTGTTTTAAAGCAATGCAGTACACCAAGCAGAGAAGGAGCTCAAATCACTTGAAAAAAGGTGAGGTACATGCAACCTGTTTTTCATCTGTATAGTAACTTTTTAAAAATGAATGCAGTGATGAATTCAGTTCCTTATAATGAAAAGATGGAATTTCCAGTAAACCCCACATTTCTTCAGGTAGAGGCTTGAATACTCTTTATCATGTCCAAAGTGAGGACATTCTCTGTCCAACACTATTATATACATAGAATGGTCTGTTCCTCTGAAAATCCCTACTTTTCAGAGAAACAGACATTATTTTCAATGTACTGTAATTTTACTTACAAATCTAATGTAAAATCAGGAATACAAATAGAAACAACAATGATATCTGTTGTAAGCTGAAAAAAATATAAGTGGGACAGCCTTCCTATCAGGAATATTAGTGTTGGGAAGATGAAAGGAAGATGAAAGGGGAGGACTTGTCTTTGTGTTGTTTAAACTTGAAGAAAGTAATAAAAAATTTTCCTAAAATTGTCTCTCATTTTTCTAGCATTTAGTAAAAAGAAAAAAAACATGGTAAGCCTAATTGGCCTAAAAGTTTATTCTGATTCCACATCAGACAGTGTGAAATAACATGCATGTATCTCTTTATATACAGCGTAAGTAAATGTCTGGTTTCAGTTTGTATACCAACGAATTCTGAAATCTGACTGGTGAAGCTGAACTGAATCAGGATCATGTGAGAAATAAAGCAATGCTAATAGAAGAAGAGCAGCTAAAGTTCCACCACAGAGATTTGAGAGGCTGAGGATTGCAGAGTATTTGGTGAAAACTCACATATGCAAGACAACAAACGGCAAACTTGTGCAGCCCTCACCAGTATTACAATTCAGCATAAATTTGATTTACTAAATATGTAATCTTTTTCTATTCTATTTGTTTTTTTAATAAATGTGTATTTTTACAGGATGTATGAAACGAATGAAGTACTTGACAGAACAAGGTATGCATTTTTTATACTTTCATTCATTAAAGTCAACTTTTACACTAATAGAAAAATTAATAAAATCTATGTGAAGAAATCTTCTGCTAAAACAAATTTAACAACTATATATTGTTTCATACAACACAAAATTGAATTGTCATACTTTCCATCCAATGTGCATGGACAAACCAAATCATATTAGTTATATCTTTAATGATTTTTGTGAACTGAAAATGTTTTGTAGTGTTGAAAATAGAAATAAACATCTTCATGATTTAAAATGACAAAATGGGTGAGCAATCTTGAATATAATGACGATTATATTCAAGATATAATCTTGAATATAATCAAGATTATCATATCTTGATTAATAGATATAATAGTCTATTATTATATCTAAAAATAGATATAATAATAGACTATTATATCTATAGTATAGATATAATAGTCTATTATTATATTGTCTATAATAATTGAATATTATATCTATATAATAGATATAATAATCTATTATTATATCTATTAATAATAGATTATTAATAATGTACTAATAATCTGCATACAGGATCAAGCTACACACATGCACATTCACACACGTAAACACCCACACACATATATAGATATATACACATATATAGATATATGCATGTAAATATATACATATATATATCCACACATGTATACTCCTATTAAATGTTATCAAGCTTCAGACAATGTGACTATATTTGTCCACATATATATGAGAACTGGTGGGACGTGGCTTATTATAGCAAAGCTGCTAAATTGAAATCTGCTTCACCTGTTAAAACAGTTTTGATGTATTTTTGTGATCATTGTCCTTCTGGACTCATTATGTTGAAATTTCCACATTGTTTTCGCCTCAGATGGAGATAAATTTTGTGTGGGATGTTCAGGAACAAATCTGAGTTTTGAGCTGTCAAACAAAATACTGAAGGTCTGTTTTATTGCTGTTGGATGTCAATGCATTGCAACATACACAGAGAAACTGATTTTTCAGGTGATTATGTGGACATACATTTATAAGGCATCGCTTGTTGTAGATTTGTTGACATAAACATGACCTAGGAATCTGTTTGGGCTTTTTCTTATAGTACAATACACATTTCAAAAATGTAAGTGACTGGAAAAGTTACTTTTAACCATTCAAAACTTCAAAGCAAGGTTTATATTACAGTTGAACAACTTTCTGTCATAAAATAAAGCAATTTTTTAAAAAACACCATGTTTTAATTTACATTATGCATTTTTGTTAATAGGAAGGCTGCATATGACAAAGATGAAGAGCTGAAATCGTTGTACGACAGGTAGACATGTACATAGTTTTTTCACACTGACTGACTTACTAATGTTTCAGGCGCTTAAATTTAAAGATTGTTATTCTGATGTACAGAGTGGCAGGAGATGTTGCTTCTTCAATCAAAACAGGAAAAGCCATCAACCTTAACAATCCAGTTAGTAAACCAAGGATAATAGAATTATATGAAGACTTGAGGTTGAACTGGCCAAAAATCAAGTCTAGTCTGAGGTCAAAGGGAGGAAATGAGAACTCATCTAAAGTCAGAGATCTGATGCAGGTATTGTATTAACTGATAAAACCAAACAAATCTGTAGTTAATTTTTATTTATTATAAAAGTTCTTTCTGACGTAATTTTGTTTGTCTCTGTTGTTGTTTCTAATTTAAATGAATGGAACCAGAAAGTGTTTAACAATGCAAGGGCTAAAATGAAAGAAAAAATGCAACACATTGATGTCGTATTTGAACTGAATGTGGCAAGAAGTGATACAGAACATTCAAAGGTACTGGATCAAAAATGTTAATATTAAATCTAAGTCATTTGTGTTGCTGCTAATTCAATATTATGCTTGTTCCAGGTTAAGGAGTATAGACAGTTAACTATTCAGAATCTGCAACTCGCAATCTACAGTGAGAAACAACAGGATTTAAAGGTTTGTTTTACTAAAAATATTCTTATGAGAATCTACAAAAGGACACCCTGCAGCTTGTAATTCTGGGAAAATGTCATGTTCATTTGGAATAATGTGATTATTGTCTATGTTATGTTTTTGTACCTCTTCACCATAGAACCTCACACAACTTCACCAAT
>CAEFZX010017696.1:0-21787 GCA_903066825.1 Alfaro cultratus
GACATCGGGGGCAGTTCCCCTGGATTGGCAGACTGGGGTGGTGGTCCCCCTGTTCAAAAAGGGGGACCGGAGGGTGTGTTCCAATTATAGAGGGGTCACACTCTTAAGCCTCCCTGGCAAGGTCTACTCAGGGGTCCTGGAGAGGAGGGACCGTTGGATAGTCGAACCTCGGATTCAGGAAGAGCGGTGTGGTTTTCGTCCTGGTCGTGGAACACTGGACCAGCTCTACACCCTCAGCAGGGTCCTGGAGGGTTCTGGGAGTTCGCCCAACAGGTCTGCATGTGTTTTGTGGACTTGAGAAGGCGTTCGACCGATTCTGTTCATTACTTTCATGGACAGAATTTCTAGACTAGCCAAGGTGTTGAGGAGATCCGTTTTGGTGGCCTTAGGATCGCATCTCTGCTTTTTGCAGATGATGGGGTCCTATTGGCTCCATCAGGACTTGATCTGCAGCTCTCACTGCAGCGGTTCGCAGCCGAGTGTGAAGCGGCCGGGATGAGGATCAGTGCCTCCAAATCCAAGGCCATGGTCTTGAGCCGGAAAAGGGTAGACTGCCTTCTCCGGGTCGGGGGTTGGGGGGTGTCCAGCCTCAAGTGGAGGAGTTCAAGTATCTCGGGATCTTGTTCACGAAAGAGGGAAGAAGGGAGCGGGGGATCGACAGGCGGATTGGCACAGCATCTGCCGTGAAGCGGGCGCTGTACCGGTCCGTCGTGGTGAAGAGAGAGCTGAGCCAAAAAGCAAAGCTCTTGATTTACTTGTCGATCTACGTTCCCACCCTCATCTATGGTCATGAGCTTTGGGTCATGATTGAAAGAACGAGATCACGGATACAAGTGGCCGAAATGGGTTTTCTCCGTAGGGTGGCTGGGCTCTCCCTTAGAGAGAAAAGCTCAGTCATCCGGGAGGGACTCAGAGTAGAGCTGCTGGTCCTCCACATCGAGAGGAGCCAGTTGAGGCTCGGGCATCAGGATGCCTCCTGGACGCCTCCCTGGTGAGGAGTTCAGGTTGCACTGGGAGGAGGGGGAGACCCAGGACACGCTGGAGGGACGATGTCTCTCGGCTGGCCTGGGAACGCCTTCGGATTCCCCCGGTTAGAGCTGGAACAAGTGGCTGGGGAGAGGGAGGTCTGGGCCTCCTTTCTGAAACTGCTACCCCACCGACCCGGATAAGAGGAAGAAACTGGATGGATGGATCCAGGGTTAGAGTACGTCTAGCAGTGGGCGTCTATGTGTGTGTGTGTGTGTGTGTGTGTGATTTGATTGCTTTTCCTGTGTCTCTGTGCTTCCATCACAATACTATAGTTCAGGGTTCAAATGTAGCAACTATTGTAATAATAATTATAATAATAAACATCATATAAATATTTGTTTACATGAACATGAGATTTAATGTCATATACAGAATAAATCACATTACTCGTCCAACATAATTTCAAACATCATCATAGTCTTGTATAAATATGAAATCAGACTAATGCATCAACTATTATAATAAAATAATTTATTTTATGAATTAGTTATAAAATAAATAGGTATATTTAATACCTACCACAATATAGATTAATTTAATGTAATATCTTAGCATGTATCATGTCTGTATTGTAACAGACTTGAAATGGGTTTATGTAGTAGAATACTGGACAAAAGATTGGAATATTTTATATTTTAGCCACAATCATTAATTCCAAAACACAAAAAGCTGTAAAAATGCTAAACATTTGATTTTTTCCCCAATATTTTTTCTAGTAGATGTAGTAAGAACCATCACTGGACCTGATTGACAGGACGAAGCTCAAACTTGGTATTTTACTCTCATTGCTTTGTAGAACAAATGTTGTCTAGACTGAACAGTTTTACTCCCTCTGATCAATATTGAGCAGATAACAGAAAAAACTGCAGCAACGTCTAAATCATCTCAAACACTAAAAGTTAATATTGATAGTTTATAAATATGAAACTCCTGAAAATGTTCTGGTTTTTCTGTTGTTGAATCAGAGTTTGCTCTTTGTTTTATTTCCTGAAATGTGGAGAGAGATTAGACGTTAGAGAGCTGAACTTGTTTAGAAAGGAAAACTGTTGTGAAGATGATTAAATTTGAAACGTCATGACTTTTACAGCCCTCCTCTTCCTGGACCCAAAGCCTCCCTCTCCTTCCTGATCTCACAGCTCTTCAACCTGACTGGACCCAACATCTGCTGAGGGTAAAACCTGATTGGCTGCAGCTTCTCTGCACTGACCTGTGATTGGTGGATCAAAGCTCAAACCAGTTTCTGTTCTCTGGAAATGAAACTCACAGTCACTGTGACTGAGAGGAGAAATGGCGCAGCAGGCAGGTCAGCTGAACCGAGAAACTTTCTCTTGCTCCATCTGTCTGGATCTACTGAAGGATCCAGTGACGATTCCCTGTGGACACAGCTACTGCATGAACTGTATTAAAAGCTTCTGGGATGAAAATGAGGAGAAGAAAAACTACCACTGCCCTCAGTGCAGACAGACCTTCACACCAAGGCCTGTCCTGCAGAAGAACACCATGCTAGCAGCTTTAGTGGATCAGCTGAAGAAGACTGGACTCCAAGCTGCTCCTGCTGATCACTGCTGTTCTGGAGCTGAAGATGTGGCCTGTGATTTCTGCACTGGGAGGAAGCTGAAAGCCTTCAGGTCCTGTTTGTTCTGTCTGGCATCTTTCTGTGAGAAAAACCCTCAGCTTAATTATGGATCAGCTACATTTAAGAAACTCAAGTCGGAGGAGCCGTCCAAGAAGGTCCTGGAGAACGTCTGCTCTAAGCATGATGAGGTGATGAAGATGTTCTGCCGCACTGATCAGAAGTGTATCTGCATTATCTGTCTAATGGAGGAACATAAAGGCCATGACACAGTGTCAGCTGCAGCAGAACCAGAACCACAGAACAGAGCCGGATTCTTAAAATATACTTTTGAATTCTCATTGGATCCAAACACAGCAAACAGTAAATTGAAGGTTAATGAGTGGGACAGGTCAGTGACACGGGAATGGACAAATGCAAATAAATCTAGTGAGCCAGACAGATTCACTGGATGGCATCAGGTTCTGAGCAGAGAGCGTGTGACTGGGCGATGTTACTGGGAGGTGGAGTGGAGAGGGAGAGTTCGTGTAGCAGTCGCTTACAAGGATATCAGCAGAGCAGGAAACAGGAATGAATGTGGATTTGGATACAATGACAAATCTTGGGCATTGAGTTGTTATGAAAGCCGTTTCAGTTTTGGTCACAACAACATCTGGACCCCCGTCTCAGGTCCAGTTTCCTCCAGAGTTGGAGTGTACCTGGATGACAGAGCAGGTGTTCTGTCCTTCTACAGCGTCTCTAAAGATAAGAAAGACATGACTCTCTTCCACAGAGTCCAGACCAAATTCACTCAGTCGCTACACGCTGGGGTTTGGGTTGGGGAGGGGAGTTCCTTTAATGGATCCTATGCAAGGTTCTAAGGTTCTGCAGTTAGCCCAAATAGATTCCCTTTTGTCTCTGATTGTTGATCAGGGTTCATGGCTCTGATGTCTCTTCTGTCCTGATCTTCTTTATGTTTCTGGTTTAATTGTAATTTTCTATGTTCCAGAGGCCATAAAGTATATATCAGAGCTGATGGATTTTTTCTTTCTTATGTATCACAGAAATATTTCTCCGCATGAAAATATAAACTTAATATGTGTGTTGATGTATTTGGATGTTCTGGATTGTATAATTCATGTTTGACTGCAGCTTGACTAATATCTAGTCTCCTGTGTTTAACTTTCTTGACTTTGATAAAACTAGAGGATCCAAGAACGATTTGATGCTTAGAAAAATACTGTCTATCACTTCACGCTATTAGAAAATCAAAAAGTGGAGATGTTGGTAAAATAATCACAATATCAGCTGCAATAAATTCACATTTTCTTCAGTCCTGCTACAGTGTGATCTTTATCATCCTACACTGCCCCCTTGTGGTCAAATAATTTATCTGACAAATAAAATCAAATACCAAACGGAAAATAAATTTCTTTTTAAGCAACATAACAGACAACATAACCCTAAAGTGCAGAAACCTTTGGTGCTCAAAGCTAAACAGAAGAACATAAAACAAGATTTGAAAACAAAACAGCAACATAACTGACATCAGGCTGAAAAACAAAAACAAATATCCATCAGGAATATAATATGAAATCACGTCATGCTAGCTCACTGTCATCAGGTGGGACAACGCAAAGCAAAAGCAGCCTTTGTTTCACCTCAAGGGTTCAATGTTGCTGGTGAGAAATGGTCACTAAACAAGAGTCATTTAGCACATTATGAAGTTGGAGATGAAATAAATTCATATCTTTTGCAGACAGCCATGAAAAAAACCCATTAAATCCCCACTAAATAAAAATAAATAAAAAATGTATATTTATGTGATGTGTTCACTGGATTGTGTGAAAGGCAGCAGGTGTGTGTTTTTTGTTTTGGACAGTTTTGCATGGAATATTATTTTAAATTTAAATATAAAGCTGGTCTTAGACCAGATACTTTCAGCCGATTACACACAACCTCTGACTCTAAAACCTGATTGGTTTTCCAGTCCTTGATCTCTGCAAAGGGAGAAATCAGCGTGAATGAAAAATCCCAGATTTCTCATTTATTTACAGGAATTACAGCACATATATTGTGTCTCAAACAGATCAGTTTGAAATCTGGTAGCAAACCACAAACAGTTCAGTTTCATGAAATTCAACAAAGGCTGCATTCACACAGCAGGCCGACGGTCAATTCAACATTTCTGCTGAAATAAGATTTTTTTTTTTGCCTGGTCATTTATGCTGCTAATTTAGCTGCAGTCAGACTTCAATGTGAACAGTTAAAATGTGACCTGACCTTTCAGACTGCAGACGCTTTGAAAACTATCGGATTTGAACCAGAATTAGCTCCAGATACGGAAAAGGCTCAGATCATGTTGAATGAAAAGTGAAGAGTCTTTAGGAAACATGAAGTCCAGCTGATGTTTAGTCAAACAAGCAGAGTCATGACTTCAATAAGTATGGTGAAAAAACATGAATTATTTCTTCCAACAACAAAGAAATGAAATAAGAACATCAGCAGCATCTGAGAAGACCAGAAAAATCTCAGATTCTACAGTAAATCTTCCTCTGGGTATAATTTGTCCAGGATTGAGTGGTTTATTCATTATACTAATGTTTGCAGGTATTCCAGGAATTAACTGCAGACATGTTTAGTCAGTTTACGTCTTGATGTGAACGCTTCACCACACGACTGGCAGGAAAACGGCTTCTCACGTGTGTGGGTCTTCATGTGCACCGTCAGGGTGTATCTTTTAGCAAAACTCTTTCCACATACAGGACATGAGAAGGGCTTCTCGCCTGTGTGGGTTCGAATGTGGTTGATCAGCACAGTGTTGTCAGAGAAGGATTTACCGCAGTCATCACAAGAAAACGGCTTCTCGCCTGTGTGGGTTCTCATGTGAATCGTCAGATTACGCTTCCGGGTGAAACTTTTTCCACAGGTCAAACACGAATGAGGCTTCTCACCTGTGTGAATTCTCAGGTGTTCATTTAAACTGCCTCTCACCCTGAAGCATTTCCCGCAGGTCGGGCATGAGAACGGCTTTTCGCCCGTGTGAATCCTCATGTGACGAGCCAGATCGTAGGCAAGCCTGAAGGACGAGCCGCAGACCGTACAGGCATACGGCTTCTCCTCTGTGTGAGCTCTCACATGGATTTTAAAGGTGGTCTTTCTGATGAATCGCTCTCCACAAATGTGACATGAAAACGGCTTCTCCCCTGTGTGGGTTCTCACATGGATGGTCATGTCAAAGCGCCTATAGAAGCATTTTCCACAAGTGGGACAGGAAAAGGGCTTCTCGCCTGTGTGGGTTCTGGTGTGACTATCCCACTGACTGCTGGTTCTGAAGGATTTATCACAGAATTCACAGGGGTACGGTTTCTCACCCGTATGGATCCTGACATGTTTAGTCAAGTTATTCTGCTTAATAAAACCTCTTCCACAGGTCGCACATTTGAATGGTTTCCCACCTGTGTGAGTTCTCAGGTGAGCAGTCAGGTACCTGAGCTGAGTGAAACTTTTCCCACACATTTCACAAGTGGGCAGTTTTTTTCTTTGTCTCTTTGGTTTTGACTTGTCCACATGTCTCCTGTCTGGCTTCAGATATTTTTCTCCACTTGATCTGGAGTCTTTCTGGTTGCTTCCTTGCTGCGGTTGGTTCTTGCTTGGTTCACCATTGTTTTTTTGCTCACAACTAGGAGACACCATGAAGGTTTCAGCCTCCTGCTTCACTACATGCTGATCTTCAGTCTGATCACTGCAGAGTTCCTCTTTAACCTCTGCAGGTTCTGGTTCCTCTTTAGTCTCCATCGTCTGCTGGAGTTCTGATTCATGTGCAGGATTCACCATGAAGCTGTTCGCCTCCTGCTTCACCACAAATGGTCCTTCATCCTTAAAGATGGACAACTCAACATGTTCCTCTTTAATTGGTTGAGGTTCTGTTTCTTCTTTAATCCCCGTCATTGGCTGGGGTTCTGCTTCCTGCTGTTGCTCTTTCATCTCTGTGGTTGTTGGTTCTTTGAGGTCAACACTGGAGTTGCTCCAAAGTGGACATGATGCGGTGGAAGGCCTGAAAACAGAAGAACGTCAACTTTAATGTGAAGTTCGGAGGAAATGGTCAACATTAACTCAACCAAGTGACACAATTTGACCGACTTTGCACTTTAAAACCAATAAAGATAAAAGTTAATCAAACATTAACTTTGACAATGTTGCTGTACTTTTATTTTCACCTCTGGTGATTTTTATAAAGGGGGTTAAAGGAGAACTGGAGTGTTTTTAAGCTAACATCAGGTGAAGGACAATCATAAAATATGCTTGTTGTAAAACTAATAAAACAACTTATACAGACGTTTTTTAAAGAACCTGCATGTTGATTTTCTGAACATTTGTATGTCAGACTGAAAGCCTGAGAGAACTGATGTATAGATAATGTTTCAATTTATCAAATCTTTACATGTTTGTGAAATAAAAACGTTTGCAATGCTTTTAATGGCGATACATCTTCCCCTCCCAATATGGCGGACAGCCTGACGTGCTACCGCAGCGCAGCCAGACCGCCGTTAGCTCGTCACCGCTCGCCAATATTGGCTTTCTTACCGGCAAAACTCGTCTCTGTCCCTCGGGGAAATCCTCGAAACGATCCAGGGTCTGAAAATGTGTCAGTTTTCTCAGCGCCTTTAAAAGGAAAGTGCTTCTACTCCTCGAACACTTAGCTTCTCAGTTAGCTCGGAAGCTAATAGCCGCTCTCACGGTACTGTTGCTGATAAAACAGATAAATCTGTATTAAAGGAATACTAGAAATGATGTCCGCACTTGAAATGAGAGGTGATTATGTTTAGAGTTTTCCAATGATGAGCAGAACCGAACCAACCTTTTATTCAGCGTTTCTGCTTCTTACTGTGGTTGGTAAACGGATTGAGATGGAGCGTTAGCGCCATCCTGTGGTCAGTACGGGATTGACAATAACAAAATACTGTTCAGCATTAGACAAAAAGACTGTACAATAAATATACCAGCCAATATATAAATATCCCATCTACCTCTTATATAACCATCAACGGTTCAATTTTATACTTGTGTTTAGCATTCAAACAAAAAACATTTTTAACCATCATTAAGAATTTGCTAATTTATATGTACCACAGAAAAGAAGCAAAAATAGCTGGTAAATTTAAAAAAAAATTGTATCATAAAAACAAGAAACAACTCATCTTTCTCAACTTTAATTTGGCATGTCTTCTTCACATTCACTATAACAAACCAATTATCAGCAGAGCAGAACATTATTACATGATAACGCTCAGCCTTAAGTGGCAGAAAAGTAAAACATAAGGATTTAAATTATGTGCCCCCTTAAATAAATGTTGTTTTTCAATTGTTTTATGCAAAGTTAGCCTAAATAAATACATATAATTTCCAAATTATTTTGTTAAATAAGGGAGGAGTGCTTGGTTAATACAACAAATTAAGAAGAAAAAAGTAGCTGTCAAAAATTAGTTAAAAGAGTCAGAAGTCAGAAGATCATTGAGTCCAAATCAATTGCAAGGATGTTATAAGGGTTGGTATAGGACATTATTTAATATTAGTGTGTAAAATATTTCAGTTAGTCTCATAATTGATTACAGATGCAACAGAAACAAGTCAATCACACATATGCAGTGAGATAATTTGTATTATTTACCAATGAAAGGATTAACAGATGGTATTTAATGTTAGTCACACTTATACTGTTTTGTAATAAAATAACAGAAAAAAAGATAGTGTGATTAATGAATAAAAACAGATCCATCTTCGAAATAATAAATTTACTTAAACATATTTTCCAAACTGATGATTTATCAGAAGTTAATTGTTATGAGGTTTTTAAAGAAAAGGGTTTTATGGTTTCATTTGGAGAAATTAAACCAAACGGTGGGAGAAAATGAACGTTTCAGAACAGCATGGACTCCGAAGGAACTGACATTTAAAGTTCACTTGATATAGATTATATTTATTACATTCTGAGCTGTTGAATAACAAAAAATAAAAATACAGTTCGATTCAATAAATCAGAATATTAAAGAAAAATACATTCATTTCAGGAACATTACATCAAACACTATGTAGATAAAATATTCAGACAAATGTTTAAAGTCTTTATTTCTTATAATTTTTCCAATTACTGAAGTTTAACTTAACATTAAACTTAAATGTTAAGTTTTCAAAAACTTAACATTCAAATTAGATCAGAACAATAAAAAAACATTTAAAAAGGTGAATGTTGGCTTAATGAAAAGTATGTTTATCTGCTTGAAGGTTATTTTCATGTTCTTAGATTCTGACGGATGAGCCTCACTGGTCGTGTATTCTACTTGAATATAACTTTACCTTTAGCTATAGACCTGTAGCTTCTGCCAAAGGATGGACAGACAGCCTCTCATATCAACCACAAACTCTAAAATGCAGCTTGTGAATTTTGATACTTTTATTTTGTTCATAAAAATGAGCAAAATACTTTTAATTTATTGTCATTTTAACCTGGATTTGAATTTGACTTAAGTCCAAAAAAATATTATTTTTTTTATTGTTGCATTGTACAAGTGCACTCAGTCATTACAAAATGAAAGTACTGCTGGGTAAATCAAATATAATTATTATTAATTATAAAACAATATAAATACATTTATTAAGCCTTAATAAGATTTTTGCTTTTTAGAAAACTGAAGACAAGAAAAAGTCTGGAGAAAAATCAGATGTTTCTCCATAATCAGTTTTCTTTCTTCGACTAATAAATTACTGAACAATAAATAAATAAAAACAATAAAATTATTTATCCAGTAGGTGGTGCTGTTACTCCAAATCCAGACAGGTTCAGTCGTAACAGATCAGATTTTACCCTTTTTTGAGTAAACAAAGCTTGATATTCATTACTAATGCAAGTAAAATCCACTGGAGGCTCATTTAACACACATGTTTAGTCAGTTTGCCTCTGGAAATAAAAGCCTCCCCACACGACTCGCAGGAAAACGGCTTCTCGCCTGTGTGAGTCCTCATGTGGACAGTCAATGTGTATTTCTTGGTGAAACTTTTACCACAATAGGGGCATGAGAAAGACTTTTCACCTGAGTGGGTTCTGACATGATTGAGCAGTATAGTGTTGTCAGTGAAAGACCTTCCACATATATCGCAGGAATATGGCTTCTCGCCTGTGTGGGTTCTCATGTGAATAGTCAAGTTGTGCTTTCGAGCAAAACTTTTCCCACAGTCCAAGCAGACATGGGGCTTCTCGCCCGTGTGAATTCGGATGTGTCCGTTCAGACTTCCTCGTTCCCTGAAGGTTTTCCCACAGGTCAGGCACGGGAATGGCTTCTCGCCCGTGTGAATCCTCATGTGACGAGCCAAATCGTAGCTGTAGTTGAAAGACGAGTCGCAGACCTCACAGGCAAAGGGCTTCCCCTTTGTGTGAGCTCTCACGTGAAAGTTGAAAGTGATCTTCCTGATGAAACGTTCCCCGCAAATATGACAGGAGAAAGGCTTCTCGCCTGTGTGGGTTCTCATATGGACGTTCAAGTCGTAGCGTCTGGAGAAACCTTTCCCACAAGTTGAGCAGGAACAGGGCTTCTCGCCTGTGTGGGTTCTTGTGTGGCTGGCCCACTGGCTGGTGGTTCTGAAGGACTTATCACACAGTTCACAAGGATAGGGTTTCTCGCCCGTATGAACCCTTTCGTGTTTAGTTAAGTTGTTTTGCTTGGTGAATGTTTTCCCACAGGTATCGCATCGGAAAGGATTCCCAGCTATGTGGATTTTTGTGTGACTGGCCCACTGGCTGGTGGTCCTGAAGGATTTATCACACAGTTCACAAGGGTAAGGTTTCTCTCCCGTGTGAATTCTCATGTGGACGGTCAAGTTATTTTGCTTGTTGAAACCTTTTCCACAGGTCACACACTGGAAAGGCTTCCCGTCTTTGTGAGTCCTCAGGTGAGCTGTCAGATATCGAAGTTGAGTGAATGTTTGGCCGCATGTTTCACAAGAAGGCAGGTTCTTTTTACACCGTTTCTTTCTCGGCTTCGGCTCTTTGTCTCCATTTGATCCCAAGGCTTTCAGGTTGCTTCCTTGTTGATGGTTCTCACCATCAGGAGAGTTTGCAGACAAAAGTTGGGCTTTGTTTGGTTCTGGTTGACTCTCTTCTTTAATCTCTTGCTTCACTACAAGCCACTTTTCCTCCTGGTCCTCTTGTTCCTCCTTAATCAGCGCCGGTTCTGGTTCCTCTTTAACCTGCTTACCAGTCTCCCTCATCTGCTCCAGTTGCGGTACATTGTTGACGGCGTCCTCCTGGACAGAAGTCACCAAAACCGTTTCTATCTCCTGCTTAATTAAAAGCTTCTCTTCATCCTGATGGAGGCGAAACTCTCCTGCTTCTTCTTTGATTGACTGAGATTCTGGATCCCTGCTCATCGTCGTCATCGGCTGGGATTCTGGTTCCAACTGCTCCTCCTTCATTACTTGACATTTAGTCCGTCGAGCCAAAGACTGGAGGTCTTGTAGGATATGGGATTTGATCAGCCTGCAGGAAAAAATAGAGGATGTTTAATGTTAAGATTGCTAAAACTGTTAAATGTTTTCCTTTAAAGATTTGATCAAAATGTTTAAAAATTGCTTTTAAAATCAATCAGAAAACATCAAAACCACAAATTACATATGAAGAAATATGAGTTTATATTTATACAGCAAATGGTAAAGAGCATAAAGATTATTTAAAATAATTTTAAAACTTTTGAAAAATTAAAATAATAAAGCCTGATGTGTTCAGCTGCAAAGTTTCAGTTTCTTTTCGTGTTTGCTTCATTGAGAAAACTTTATAAAATGTCGTTCAAACCAGATTATTTATGTCAAAACTGTTAAACCGACAGAGAGTACTTAAGTTTTTTTAAAGTTGCTTCTTCCCAAATTAGGGCCAGACTAAAGAATTTTGCTTTTTAATTACAAGAATAAAGTTGAAACAATGTGAAAATAAAGTCATAATATTAGCAAAATAAAGTTGGAATATTAACATAAAATGTGGTAAAATTACAAGAAAAATTATTTTAAAGGACAAACAAAAGCTTCAATCAGTGAACCAGATCTAAATCATGCAGAACTTATTAAATTACTTTTTTCTCCCAGCAGTATTAGTTCATTCTAGTATTACGACTTTATTCTCACAATTTCAAAAGAATTCTCTTAATTTCGCAATGAAACATTTTATAACCATTCCATGAACCACAGTGTTCATTTTCTTCCTTTAATTGGCATATTTGTCAGTTTGGGGAGGTAACACTTCTGGTTTTCAGCCCAAATCACAGGACTTGGTCTAACAGGAGAAGAAGAGTGATGGACATGATGCTGATTTAAAGCGTAGAAGAACTTAATTTGTAATAATGATTTCATATTGCAAAAAGTGGATTAGGAGATCATGGACCTGTATAGCAAAAACTTCAAATGTATTTAAAACACTGTAACGATGAAAAAGCAAAGTATTGTTTCAGCAATAGCAGCATCAACAACAAAATAAAATTCAATCAACATTCACCAAGTACAATGGGATTAAAAAGTCTGTTTTATTCCTTATGTGACAAATATGAAGTTATTTTTGTTCAAATAGATGTAACTTCACAGACTAAGAAGTTCATATTTATTTTTCCTTGGTGTTTAACTATGTACAGCAACGTAATATATTTTGCTTGGGGGTTATAACAGTTTACTAAAAATGCAAACAAACTCCCTTTAGTCCCAATAAAAGCGCAGCTCCAGTCACTTAAATACTTCTTTGGCTGAAGTTGCCTCTGCCAAGATGGCGGCCACGCTGACATGTTGCTGCAGCTCCGCCAATGTAACACATAGGCAAGCTAGCATTTATTGCTATAGTTGAAAAGACAAGGTCCTCTTACCGATCAAACTCGTTTTCCACTTAAATGAGAAACTCATTAAACATCCCAGGATCCTGTAAATATCCAGTATTGTCTGTTTTCAAGACATTTTCGTGTTTTTGGCTTCAATGAAACTGGTTGCTTCTGTCCCTCGGGGAGTTAGCTTCTCAGTTAGCTCAGAGGCTAACGGGTTTCCCTCAGGCTGTTACTGTTGACAAAACGGAAAGGAATCGGCCTTAATGAAAAGCTGTGACTCCTATCGACGCCTGGGACGGAATATGGTTTTAAGTAGTCGTTAAGTGAAGAGCACGGAGCTTTTCTCCCTCTGAATTGTTCGTAGCATCGCAGCTTGGAGACATTATCGCGATGTTTCCCAACATGCTCTGTAATGCTGTCATCACCGCGAGTGCATTAAAGTTCACCTATAAATAATGAAACTTACAGTGAAATAAAATGGTCACCACAGTCATATTCATCACTTTCTAAGCAACATGATACTAAGGATAAAATAACTAAAATAACAGCAATATTTGCTTTAACTGTGTAAAGGATCTTTACATTTTAGAAATGAGGTTTAGATTAAGGCATCATTGAAATGTTTTAATTTCATCGCATTTTATCACTAAAAGCACCAAAAATAGCTTGTTAGTCTGCTGGATGGGATCTAATGTTTTTAAAATCACTTAACTTCGAGGTATTTTTCTGATTTTCTGACTTGAAGACATATAATAGACTAAGAATGATCAATGATTTTGCTTCACTTCAAACTTCTTTGGATAATTTTGCAGATTTTATGCAAATTAAAATATATAAGTTACTCTTTGCTCTTTCAAATTTATTTATCGAGTTGCTTGTTCTGAAAGTTGAAGACAGAAAACACCCTGATGATTTAGTTACTTCATGTGCCTGAGCACAGTAAACAGAAACTTTTGGACCACGAAAGAAGAATGTGTGTGTTTTAAACATTTTTAGCCTCTCAGAACAGGATCAGTTCTGCAAAAGGACCAATGAGGTTCTGCACAGCTACAGAACCATCTTCCTGCCAGGTCACAATGATTTTTGCTTTAAAAAATAAACATAAAACCCCAGTACTTCAAAATCCAAACTGAACATGTATATCTTTTGTTGAAATTCAGAATTTCTAGATTCTTTCATACTCAAGGTCATCGTTTTTTTGGGAAAAGCATTACTGTCCCTCTGTTCTTCATTTGTCCAGCTGTGGTTCTCCAGGAAGCTGTTTCTCTTTGTTATGCAGAGACGTCTTGCACCTGATGCATCGCATGACACAGAATAAGCACAAACAACTTTTCTCCAAAGCATATTAATTTATTAACACAATAGTTTAACCTTATGTAACAGTGTTTAGGTTGTAGAATCCCACTTGCTTTATATGTATTAGTGCGATGGGGAAATAGCGCCCCCTCTCTGTGTGGCTGGTTATATGTTGCTGGCTCCTGAAATCAGTGCCAGTCTGTGAAAGCTGCACGAGAGGTGAGTTGAATTCTTCAGCACACGGTGTAGAAAAGTGTTAGCAACACATAAAACATAATTTTTATTAACTTAGACAAATAATGTGTAACAACTATTTACTAGATGTGTGCCTGGCACCAATCTTGTACTTTTAGTTTTGTTAATATGTAAAACACTTCCTGTGCTAAGTTAAAGCTAACATAACTCTCTGTATAGTGTGCTGAGTGAAGCTGAGCCGTCGCACTGATCCGAACTCCGATATGTGTTCATTCAGGAAATGAACTGCCTGATCACCCAGAAACTCCTCGTCTTAATTAAAAAAAAACTACACAACGCAGAGTCGAGGTGTTACTTGGGTCGGCCTGGTACAGTGGAGTGAAGCAGAACCCGGTTACACTTACAGTCCAAATATTGAGCCAAACTCAAAGTTATCAACATGCAACCTGACAACCACACAAAAGGAAAAAGAAACAAACTTAGAAACTCATTTATAATAGTAAAATAATAGAAAAACAACAATGCAGCAAAGTCACAGTTCAGGATGGGATTTAGTACAATATCAGTCTAAAAGCTAATAAGGAATCAATCAGGGAAACGGGTCAAATGCAGACTTCACAACAGACAGCAGGGCATGACAGCACCTGCAGCTGTTTCTGCAGGGTGAGTTAAGTTTAAGCAAAAGATTAGCAACTCATTTGCTTGTTTTTGCTAATAAGTCAATTTAAACAAAGTAGAAGTAGCAAAAGAGAGGGATAAATGTGTTTTTAAACATGCAGCATTGGGACGGCTGCATGCGCTGGACCGACGTAAGAACAACTAACTGTTTGGGGGAAACTAGTGTTTTGAAAATGGCTTGGGAAAAAAGTTGTTTTTTTATTTACTCATTTAATCATTATATGTTTTGAAGCAAAGATCAGTTGTAAGTTATTATCCCCAGTCTTCAAGTTGTGAAAATAATTCAGCTCACTGCTATCTATCAGATGTAAATATATATGTTTTGTTTAAAATAAAGTCAGTTAAAGTTTAAATTCACATTTTATTTTCTTTGCAAAGAGCAGTGGTGTCATGGTGTGGAAACTAGAACAGTGAGAGTTGAGGAGTAAAAACATTTTTACAAGCGACATTAGTGAGTTTCAGTCACATAAAGTGATGGAGATTCTAAAAAAGAAAAAATAATCAATAAATTAGTTTACTATTAAAAGAATTGTTAGTTGCATCCCTAATCTACCCATTTAACCATCTCTGCACAATAAACTTAATACTCTGCTTTGAAACCGTCCATTAGAAAAGATAATCAAGCAATGAAATGGTTGAATTTTCAGGAGGAAAAATAGGATTTAGCAATTTGAAAACACATCAAACCAATAAAATAAATCAATATCTGAATCCTAAACTACTTTATCGCTGCCCAAACACAATCCCTTTACTCTGAGATCACGAGCGATAAAGTTCTTCAAGTATGAGGTTCAGTAGTTCTTAAAGGGCAGGGTCCGATTTTCTTTTATGTTTAAATTACAGGAATAAAGTCGCCATATCTGTTAAACAAAGAGGATACCGACTATAATGGCAAAATGTGTTTTAATGACAGCAAAATGATTAAGATCTGACATGACCAACTCAGCAAGTCAAGGTGGTTCTTTCTCTGAAATAAACTCAGTCATTTGCATAATTGCTTCAATCTACCGACAATAATTTAATGCTTAAAAATCAAGTATTTCATTTTTATAAAACTGATACCAAAGTATAACTTCGCAAGACATTCCTCATTTTATTTACTTTTCAGGAAGGAATTCTAATAAAATTACTGCTGTTTCCATCGTACGTTCCTAACATTTCCTACTTCACTCCCCTAAAATACAACCTCATTCTGGTAATATGTTACCAGAATATTTTCATAGTTTGGCCAGAGGTGCGACTTATACTCAGCAGTGACTTATGTGTGAAATTATTAACACTATTATATCATATCACATGTTATTTCCACACTAAACCTCCAGAGGGCGCTCTAGGCCTGAGTTCTCCAGAGTTAACCGAGTTGTTTACAAGCGACACCGAGGATGAAGATTTCATTGCGTTTAGTGATTTGGACCCGGATGGTTTGGTAAACTTGTTAGCATGTTATTTATGCTCTAATTATCTGAATAACCATTAATATGTTAACATACCAGGAACGTTCTCAGTTCGCTGGTCATGTATCATGTAACGTTAGCAAACCGTACAATTATTCAGCCTGTTGTTGCCTCTATTCTATTTTTATTGCCTTTCATGGTAACATGTCTGTTCTTGGTGTTGGATTTTATCAAATAAATTTACCTCAAAAATGCGACTTATAGTCCGGAAAATAAGGTAATCTGAATATAATCAGAATCTGAATATAATAACTCTACTCTTCTACTCTTATGGCTGTTCTCATATTATTGCAACTTTATTGTGCAATTACGACCTTATTCTCGCAATATCTATTTTTCCCAGCCTGGCCCTTATATTCCATCGTACAATCCTACCACTTTGTATTTTAAGATTTCAATATCAGTAAAAATTTAGCATGAATGGTAAAAATTTCAACCTTTGAGTCACGCTGCTGGGTTTCTAGAGATTATTGCTTGATGGATCGATTTCCTATCACCCAAGATGCTTTTCATCTTTTCGAGACCTTATGTGTTGCCTGAAATGACTGTTGTCACTGAAACATTTACCACATGCTTTGCAAGAATACGGCTTCTCTCCTGTGTGAGTCCTCATGTGAACTGTCAGATTATACTTCTGAGCAAAACCTTTTCCACAAACGCGACAGACGAAAGGTCTTTCACCCGTATGAACTCTGATGTGCGTTTTTAAACTTCCTTTCTCCCTGAATTTTTTTCCACAGGTTGCACATGAGAACGGCTTCTCGCCTGTGTGAATCATTTCATGATTAGACAAATGCCAGCTATAATTGAAAGAACTGCCGCAGACTTTACAGATATACGGCTTCTCGCCCGTGTGACTCCTCTCATGAACATTCAAGGTAGTCTTTCTGGCAAAAAGTTTTCCACATGTCAGACATGACAAAGATTTCCCATTTGAGTGAATCTGCACATGCCTGTTGAGTGTGTTTTTATGGGTAAAACATTTTCCACAAGTCGGACATGGAAAGGTCTTCTCCCCTATGTGAGTTCTGGTGTGGCTGACCCACTGACCGTTGGTCCTGAAAGATTTATCGCACAGTTCACAGGGAAAGGGTTTCTCCCCTGTATGAATTGTCCTGTGGGCGGTCAAGTTGCTCTGCTTGGTGAAACCTTTTCCGCAAATGGCACACTGGAAGGGTTTCCCATCTTTGTGAGTCCTCAAGTGAACAGTCAGGTATCGAAGCTGAGTAAAACTTTCACTGCATATTTCACAGGAAAACGACTTTTTCTTCTGTGACGTCAGCTTTTTCACTTCATTTGCATCTTTCTGATTGCTTCCTCGTTGAAGTTGGCTCTCGTTTTCATAAATGCTTGCAGAGAGGAGTAAGTTTTGGTTTGGTTCTGGTTTACTGGAAGGAGTCTCTGTCTCCTGCTTCTCTACAAGCTGCTCTTCGTCCTCTTTAACCATTACAGGCTCAGGTTCCTCCTTTATCACGTCGTCACCAGCAGGGGTCACTGTGGAGGAGTCAGTCTCCAGCTTCATCACAAGCAGCTCTTCCTCTGTAGAGACGCATAGTTCAACCTGTTCTTCTTTTACCGGTCGAGCTTCCAGTTCCTCCTGTTCCACTTTAATCTCTAGAGCGTTTGGACTGGAGTTTATCTCTTGGTGAACGAGAAACCGATCAGCAACAACCTCCCAAGTAAAAGTGGACATGGTTGAGTGGAAGACCTGATGGAGAGAAGAACAGAAGCAGAACTTTAAGTAGAAGATTTTAACTGAATCTGAAATATTTGGAGTTGCTTGCTCAAGATTAGTTGCTGCAGATTCAAAAGCTTGATTAAATCTCTGCTCTCATTTAGGGTTGAAACAATTAAAGCAGATTAATTGTGAAAAACTAAATAATCATCAGCTAATTTAGTAATCAAATAACTGCTAACAAAATATAGACTCAAAATAAGACAATGTGCTGAGAAACAACACAGAGATGTAATGAAACTAAAACTGTATAGAAAAATAAAATTACATTTTGAATTTAAAAAGTCAAAATCTGTTCTACCCAGAATCTCTCAGGTGGTAGTTTTACCTGCATCATTTCTTAAAAATAATAATAATAAAAAGAAGAATGAAAAAAAAATCTCCTATTGAATAACTTTTTCTATCCAAGTATTAATCGAAAACAATATCACCAGATCAGCCCTTCACTGTGTTAGACGCTCAGTCCAGCAGAAAGGCCTGAGTTTTTCACATGTTGTTGTTAGAAGTATTTATTTAGCTGCAGATGTTTCCTTTGCTACAAATGATCCAGTGTTCACTAAAGGAATGATGCGTTAAAACATGGCGGGCCGCCAGGCTTATAATACACTGGAGGAAACCATGACATTGACTGTATGCTTCTTAATTTCATACAGAAAAACTACAAATGAGGTGTTCTTAACTGACTGGATTTCTGTATTCTAAAAAGCACATTCAAAATTAACTGGACTAAACACTTTTTCTATTTGTTTATAATATTTTCTTCACTTTCATAAAGCTGGGAAGCTATACACAATCAATATCAGACTCCATCAACAATTAGGCTCTCAAAACTATTTATATATGTGTATTTTTGTATGAGTTTGTTTACAGTTTAATTAGTTTATTGTATACTGTTGTTTCTTTCTGTATTTACTGGCCGCTGTTTCCACTCCCAATATGGCGGAAAGGCAACGTCTCCGTCCAGAAGCTAGCTAACATTTACTGTCCCAGCACGTCAAATGTTGCTCTCTTACCGTCCGTGTTCGTCGGAGAAGGAGATGCTAGCAGTGCAGAGCCCAGTTAGCCTCCAGTTATATCCGTGAACAGTCGCTTTTGTCCCCTTTTCTCTCAAACTAAACTGTTTGCTTCTTGTTCATAGTGTTAGCTTGACCGCTAGCTGTGAGGCTAACTAGTCTCTATCAGGCAGCTGTAGCTCCTACAACAAGAGGAAACTAGGTCTAAAAGGCGTGTTTCAAATATCAACAAAGCTAACAAGGCGATATGACTGTTTTAATAAAAAGCGAAGAACTCAAACTTTATTTCCTCATCGTCTTTCTTTTTGCTTTTGGGGTTGGAACGAAGCCCCATTCATTATGCTTCGCTTCGTCTTCTTCTGTTTCTTCTTCTTGTAATTATTAGCGTTTAGCAAACAACCTAAAAGTGCACCACTGGTGCCACCAGCTGGTAAGCAGTGTGGACATGGGATTCTGACATCTAATTCAAAGTACACTGAAGAACTTGTAATATCGTAATGTCCTCATATATTTCTCATTTTAATCTTTTCAAGGTATCATATTTCTTACAGTGTGCAATAATGTGTTCAACTGTCTCTTCCTGATCATAAAACCTTCTACTGCTTGTCTGTGTCTATTTTCCTCACTTTATTTTTCTACTATTGTACAATTTGCTTTATTTGCTGTTATTTCTACCGCTAACTTTTTGTTTTCTCTGCTGTTTTTTTTCTCTGCCACTTCTGGTCAGGCGTTCTGATTGGCTGTGGGTCCTTTCTGGAGGAGAGCATCAGCTGAGATAAGGATGCATCAACTAACTGTTGTCCCTCTCCTGCTGCTAATATTTTGCTGGTACTGAGCCAATTCTGCTGGAGGTTTCTGCCTGTTAAAGGGAGTTTTTCCTCCACTGTTGCTTTATGCATCGTCGGTATGAGGCACTGCTGTAAGGATGACACAAGGCTGTCACTACGTCCAGGAGGATTGAAAGCTGTAGGTCAATAATTTGATGCAATCTGCTGGATTTCTTAAGATAGAAACTTTTTTAATTACCTTCAATCGCTAATTGAATTAGTCTGCTGTTTGATATGGTGGGTTATAAATTATAATGTATGTGACTGAAACAAAGTGATGTTTTTTGTAAAGTTCCTCAAAACAACACTTGTTGTGACTGAGGCTAAATAAATGAATTGGTTTGAACTGAATTTGAAAGATGTCAAAGTGGTTGGTCATTATTATTATGTTTTTGCTAATGACTTCAAAGAGGTTTCCCTTGCATGCTTCAGTGTTAGGTCATCTGTTCAGTCTCTTTTTGGAGGTTTTGCAGTGAGCCTGGAGTCCAGTTTTCTGCTATTTTCTGTTTGTCAAAACTCTCTTTTTCACTTCCTAGTAATGCAGTAATATATACGGTACACAACAGAAACGACAGAAATCAAAACAGGGTAAACAGGAAGCTTAATGGCTGAGAGTGAAAGGGAAGAGCTTGTTAAAACTGTCTTGTTAATGGGTTAGCGCATGCAATTAATGTTAATATTACATAATGTAGATTAATTGTATTACCCATTTTGACCCAACAGGATCTCTACATGCTTCCAGAAGCTGCCACAGCTTAGCAGAAGCAGATTCTGGCTTTTGTAGCAGCTGCCAAGGATTCGGTGATTGATTCAATATCGCAAATGAATAAATGGGTTTCGAACAAATCAATAAGAAAAAGAGAATAAAATGAAACACAACAAGAATATATACACATATACCACTGATTCGATGGCAGCTGCCACTAAGCCATGGCATCCATCACAAAGCCGCGTCAGCTGACACCAGATGAGCATCTATAGCTGCTACTTCCTCGTTTTGAGGTTGTTGTCTCTCTGAAAAGATGGACAAGGAGAGTCAGATTGGTGAGTTCAGCAGCAAATTTCACTTAAAAACAAAAACTGTGACGGACGTTTGGATTAAACACAATTTTATTTTTAATGTTAGTTTCAGTTCTCTTTGAATCACAATAAAAATATAAGAGAAAATTAATTTCGCTTCAATCTCAACTGATCTAAACAATATTTGTTCAGCAGAACAGAGGAAGATAAACAACAAATATATCATTATGAATATTAAATATTAGAGTGACAGAAATCATCAGCAGTGACTCCATTATGGCTCCTGGGACACAGAGAACTACAATTAAACCAGACAAATAAAAAGCAGAACAGCAGAGACATCAGATCAATGAAACCTGGTCAACAATCAGAAGGAGGAGATTAAATCTATCTGGGTTTACAGAACTGTGCAGAACCACAAACATAAACCGCAGCGGCTGAGTGAATCCAGTCTGGACTCTGTGGATCAGAGTCATGGTTTTAGAGACGCTGTAGAAGGACAGAAGACCTGCTCCGTGGTCCAGATACAATCCCAGTCTGGAGGAAACTGGACCTGAGATGGAGGTCCAGATGTTGTTGTGGCCAAAACTAAAACCACTTTGGGAACAACTCAATACCCAAGAATTGAGATTATGTCCAAATACACATTCATTTCCCCATCCTGCTTTGCTGATATTCTTGTAAGCGACTCCTACATAAACTTGCTGTCCGAGCCGCTTCACCTCCCAGTAACAACGTCCAGTCAGACTCTCTCTGCTCAGGACCTGATAGCATCCAGTGAATCTGTCTGGATGTTGAGAATAAGACTGATGTTGACACATCCTTTGTGCCTTCCTGTTCCCCTCTGATAGTAACAGATTTCTGTTTGAGGTGTTTGGATCCAGAGTGATTTCGCATGAATATTTTAAGAATCCAGCTCTGGTCTTTGGTTCTAGTTCTGACAGTAGATTATCCACCTCATTGACCATCAGTGAGATGTTTGTCAATGTGTCTCTAAACACGTCCTGTAGTTTCTCTCCGAGACTCTTTAAGGATGTGGCAGCAGCTGAGTCAGAGCTCAGAGGACGGATGTTGATGCTGGATGAGCCTGTAGACTCACTGAGTGCTGGCAGTGAGGGGTAGTTGAGGAGAAACTGG